>APFE031287382.1:54921-75709 GCA_000404065.3 Pinus taeda
AATGTATATCCTTGAAGAAAATGTTGAATTTTATAGCTATGGTTAGTATTCATAATCATTATTATCATTTATGTACTCATATAAATATATTTCTATGTAGAGCATGTTCTTCATACTGTAATTTTTTTTTTATTATTTATGAATTTGTCAAAAGAAAAATTAGAAGGTGTGTTCTTCATGACCTTCTCAAAAGGAAAATTTGAATTTTAAAATTTGGTTTATGCATCCACAAGAAGACCAAGTCAGCCCTCCTCCCTATCAATTCGACTCAGCCGTAAAGAGGAACCTATTCCACCCCTAAAGAAACTATATATATAAACTCACTTGATCTCCCTCATGGTGTAACTCACATCTCACCATATCAAGCATGTTCTTCTCCCTTAAAATGAAGAATTCACGAAGATGAATGCCGAACATAGAAGAATATTTTTCCACTCCCATGTGTGACCAAACTTGGGATGAATTTTCTACGATGCATTTCTATGGAGAAGTCAAAAAATTTAAGTGGAAGAAAGAGACTTCAACTAAGCCTTTGAACAAGCTTTCGAACTATTTTTTTGGATGTTTTACCTCGCCTATTGTTGGACTATTGGTCTAGTCATCTTGATGATTAGTTTTTCTATGACTTTATGTCTCTCGTTTTGACTTGATTCTATAAGGAAAGGTTTCTGGGTTTCCCCCCATATGGGCTTTCCAATGGTAAACTCTTATTTGGTTGTCTCTTTATGATCTTTATGGAATTTTTGTTTTGTTGTTGAGATCCTCTGTGTAATTGATTTATGATAGAAAATATCAGAAGAGAAAGATTAATAAATATCATAAGATGTAATTATTAGCTTAGAGGATGCCCTAGAATTTAAACAAAAAACACATTTAGTTTATCCTTTTCGTTTACCATTTCCATGCATGTATTCTTTTTTTGTTTGACACCATAAAATAATGACTTAAGCATATTACAGGCACAAATTAAATAACAACATAAGCTTAGTTCAAATCATGAGAATGAACTTAGAAAATACCTTCAACATTGAACCTTATTGAGATGTGAAACTAGACTATGAAGGTGTCCTCCTCCTAAAATTCTCTTGAACCACCTAAGTCAATTTTCTACCTAGCCAAATTAGGAACATCTTATCTCAATTCTTAGCCCTATGGAACCTCTGTAAGTTCCCTAGACTTTTGTGTTGAAACCCCAAAACTGCATCTTGTAGTGTGTGTCAACCACCTAGTGTTTGACAGCTTCCTCAATCTCCACAAACTGTAACAACTCCTTAGTACAAAAACTCTTACAAGAACCCAAATCCTTTCCCTATCCCCCTAACTCCAAAATCCAAAATCCAAAGTTGAAATCCCTCCACCATTCTTCGCCTCCTATTCATCTATCCTTTACCAATCTCTAAAATATTCTCCCCCATTAATGGCTTACCTACCAAGTTATAGAAACCTCCCCAACTGAAACATTTGTCACCTTAAAGGTCCACTTAACCCTATTAATGCTAGGGTATGGGGTGCCCCCCTTATAGGATAAGACAAGACAAAAACTCCTAAATAATAATAATTAATACACATTAAAATAGCCAAGAAATCTCAATGATCTAGTCGAAATCAATAAGTTATGTGAGGCCCCAATTTAATTTAATACTAAATTAATGATAAGGTTACTCTTAAAAGTATAAAACATCAATTTATCATTAATCAATCTTAAAGACTATTCATAGAACTACATAGGTTAATCATTAATAAAGCTTAAATAATAAATATTAATTTAATATAAGCTCTATTTACGATTAGGTTCGAATCATATACCATAGAAATAGTTGCGTATTTATGCAATGTGTGGGTATGTAGCTAGTAGTATGGACATGCGTCATACATGTACTATTAACACTAATAATAAATTAACATATCAATCAATCTTTCAAAAGCAAGGCTAATATCTAAGCGTCACATATAAGATCAAGGAGTGGGCATTACAATCATTTTCATCATCATCCTCCCCGTCATTCTCATCATTATTTTCGTCGTTGTGGTCGTCATCATCACGTCCACCATCGTCGTGATCTCCTTTGTTATCTTCATTGTCATCATCATCATCATTGTCATCATTCCTCCTCCTCATCATCATTATCATTTTTGTCATCATCTTGCCCCTCCTCGTCATTATTTTCATTGCCATCATCATCATCATTAGTAGCAACATCATCATTTTCATCATTGTTTTCATTGTCATAATCGTCACCACCACACCACCACCATTGTTTTTGTTTCCTCCAATGCTACCCCCACCACCTCTCTCACCCTTGATTATTAAAGTTGAAACATCAATATCACTAAATTAAAAACATAATATATATTTTCAAATCATCTTAGTTCATTTTGAAAAATTAATATCACTTAATAAAAAAGCTTTCATAAAATAAAAAAAATATTCATTAATTTATTTTGTTGGCATTTTTCCTTATAATGTTTTCCACATTATAAAGGTTTTTTTTATAGGTACAATTTAGCTATTGAATATTTTGATTTTGATGACAATGATAGAATTTTTAATGACATCTAAATTGTTTGTTATTTAAAATGTATTTTTAAATGCATAAATAGATTGTTTAAATGCCCTTGAAACATTTATAATATACATATCACATTACTCAAATTAATAATTCCAATTATATAAGTTACACAACTCAAATTTACTCAACAATCTTGAAAAATTACCTAAACTTTAAAAAAATAAATTAAATTAATCCTTATATATAGAGTTTATATTGGATTCATATATTACACAAAAATCTTGAAAAATTATAAGCAAAATTTACTCAAAAATCATGCAAAATTAACTAAATTTTAAAAACTAAAATAAATTTATCCTTATATAGATGGTTTATATTGGATTCATATATTAATTTCGATTAATATTGATGGTTGGTATCATGACAGGTCCATTATCGTTAAGTTATCCAATTATCGTTGCAAATAATCACGCGCAACAAGTTGGTGAAAATTTTGATGTGGGTTTGCTTGAATTTTGCAGCCGATTTTGAATTCAAACGCCCACATTGCGGCCTTCAAACCCTATTCCTCATATACATATAAAAAAGCCTCACATATTCACCTATTTATCTCTCGATTGCTGCGCAGTTCAGTTCTATTCGATCTCTCGATCGCTGCGCAGTTCAGTTTTGTCCATAATGTCCAAAGCTACGGATGTCCAAAAAAGGTTGGGATTTTTTTGTTTTTTCTTCCTAACACGCATTACTTGTTGCACAAAGTTAATGCAATTTAGAATATTTTGGTTTAACCTATTTTGTACGCTAAAAACTTTCTTTAACATTAAAGTCTGAGCTTATGCAACTAATGGTACTTTTCCTACTCTTTTAACATACCCTTCTGTTTGTGATTATGACCTACTCAGTGTTTTTATATCATGTTTGCCATACTCACTATATATATTTTTTGTTTGCTGTTTGTCTTATTCACTTTCTATGTAGAGTATATATTTTTAGTTTTTTTTTGGATCTACTATTTTCATTGAAGGAATTTATTAACAATACATTCTATTGGAAACTGTTTTAAATCTGTGGATTATCTAGAATGCATAATAGTTTCATAGTTAAATTGTAATTTTCTTGTTTTTTTATTCCATTTTGCTATATTTTGGTGATTTTATTTTATTATCTAGAACATAATTTTTATTTTCTAATTCTTATTTAATCTTCAGATGAGTGGTACACCTGGAATTTCAGCTTTTCCAGAGGCAAATGACATTTTCTCTTGTGTTGGCACCATAAATGGAGGAAAAGACACTGTTTATGAGGGTCTGACATATAAGGTTTCTATGAGTTTTCCAAAGGATTATCCCTTCAAGCCTCCTGTAGTGAAATTTGAGACACCTTGCTTCCATCCTAATGTTGACAAGCTTGGAAACATATGCTTGGACATTCTTAAGGTATGCTTTATTTGTTTATTGTCTTTTCCCTTACCTTCTAGTTTTTAGAAAGTTCTCTGGAACTTTCAAGCCTAAATATTCTATGCTAAGTAATATGTCACCTTTTATACATTGATTTGTAATGAGAATTGATTACAGGAAAAATGGTCTATTCTATGCTAAGTAATATGTCACCTTTTATACATTGATTTGTAATGAGAATTGATTACAGGAAAAATGGTCCTCAGCATATGATGTTCGTACTATCCTCCTATCTATTCAAAGCCTTTTGGGAGGTAAACATGAGCTTAATCTAGATCAACTTTGTAATTTTATATTCCTATGGTTTTGTTTTCCACACTCAATGAACTTTTTTATATTGTGCAGAACCAAATAATGAATCTCCTCTTAATACCTTTGCAGCCTCCATATGGAGCAATCAAGAAGGTAATGCTTGTGACTCTTATTAAAATAAATTGCAATTCCTAATTGTATGGCAAGATGATTGAATTAATTGGCTTTTAATAACAGTCTAGAAGTCTTAGCTTTAAGGCATTCACTAATTATGGTTGAAAATGTGTAGACTTCAAAAAAGCAGTGATGAAGCAGTACAAGGATGACCGTGGAGCAACTAGTCAATAGTTTCAATTCATGCAGTTTTCAAGATTCAAAGATTATTTTCCTTCCCTAAAGTCAAATCAAAATGTCTTGGAGGGTGGTTTAAATTTTTTTTAGTGTATTGTAACAGAAGTGGTGGAGTATAAAAAATGTATTGTTTATTAAAATTGAATTTAGATAGAAAGTATACTTATTGTAGCTCTTAACCAATGCCTAATGTTTTTTGTAAATGTATATATATCTATTTTGTCCTATGGAATTTGCTTAGTTATAAACTAACCATCATATGAATTATGGTGGTTTCTTATATAAATGTATAGGATTAGTAAGGAATTATATGATGAATCTTGGTGCATGCATTTTTTCAACAAATGTTTATAGACTATTGGTAAACTTGAATTCATACTTGTAAGTCATAAACATATTGTCTCATGAATTCTACTTTCGTTTTGAGTGCTAGTAGATGTTTATAATAAATGTATATCATTTCCATTTCGCAATTTATTGAGTATTGGAAATTTGCTTTGTAGATGCTTATAATAAATGTATATCATTTCTATTATCTTAATTTATTGAGTCTTTGACTACATTGGAAATTTGCGTCTAGAAGTTAGTACATGGAAAATTATTTGCACATGAAAGTGATTACATAAACCTTATTTGTTGGAGATGAAAAGTAATGTTTTTCTATGTTACTATCAATATTTTATAAATTTATTTTTCATTTAAAATACTTATTATAAAATTAATAATTTAGTAATTTAAATAATGCAAATTATTTAATTTTCTCCATATTTATGTTATTTTATAGTTTTTTTGGAATAAAATTCCATCTTAGATAGCATGACAATAATAAAATAATGTAAATAGAATATAATGGAATTGCTTATTTTAAGAAGTTAAAATTGATGAAGGTTCTTATTTCAACCTAAGGTGGATGAGGATGTGTTGCCTATATTGATTCTCAAGGAATATACTTAGTATATGCTTAGTCTTAATGTGTATCAAAGACTATAGTGTATTAAAGAGTTTATTAGGTTGCATTGACTTTTACTAAATTTAAAGAAAAAAAATTGTAAGTTTGTTAGGTTGCATTGGCGTTGAATAAATTTAAAAATTTAGATTTGTCAACCCCTCACCAATTTCCTAGGGATTTGATATTATTCAAACTGTCATAAGTGTTCCTCCATGATAATTTAGTCATTATTACTTATAATCACAGTCTTTGTTGAAGAGTATATATGATAGTAGTGCTAAGTGAAACATCAACAATATTTATGTTCACACTGCATATGACTTCATTAGAGACTCCTCAATGTCTTAATCATCATCACTCTTGAATCAAAGCAACTATAACATTCTAAATCAATAGTCATAGACAAATCCTCATAGCAATATAAAATGCTTACCAACATAGCACACCATCAATTCTTTATTCAAAATTTGAATACCATAATCATACTTATTTAAACAAAGTCTATCATAACTATGGTACATATCCATCCCCATCTCGTTCACTATATCTTAAATTTATGACAGATGTTAATGCATGAATTCACATGATCTTATCATGCTGACCTTTACTTCTCATGGTAAGCATACAATAAACCATACATACATGTACAATGAGGTGAAGATACAACTTCAAGGATTAATATAAACCAAGCAAGTCAAAGTAACTATACAATCTCTTTGGTGAAATTCATTTATCCAACACATATGCAACTCTCATTTTACTGCTTAACTAAGTTGCATACAAATAAAAACAACAATGTCCATGTCCTTGCTGAAATGGTGACATTTTGTTTTATGGGAGCATATCAAAAGGAAATCATATACTCTACTCACAAGTCTATGTAGCTTATTATTCCTCATGGTGTTTGCATGAAACAAAATAACTTATGTACTAGTACCCATGCTTAGGTGTAGTTTGTTTTTACCTCATACGTCCTCATACCATTTAGACTTGAAATATCTTCTTAAAAAAATAAAAAATAAATAAGGCATGTTGAATCAAAATTGTATCATATGCAAACTATGACATAATTACATATATAATAAGCACAACAATTCAAACAATACTGTAGACGATGATACATATATATATATAGAGAGAGAGAGAGAGAGACATATACACACTCTTTTAAGAATTTTATTTAATTATTTTGAAGAGAAACATAGTTTGTTATTTGACCTATATGGTATCTAACTAGAGTAAAATAGACCACAGATTCTACCTCACACATGGTAGTTTTCTCTTTAATTTTATCATAATTTAGTTGTGAGAATTTGTGATATCTTCACATATGAAAACACATCCATGCAACTCATTGTATCCCATAATGAGTCCTACATGCAAGTCACACTTGCCAATGTACAATCTAAAATAATCATATCCTTCTCATATATGCATTACTTGTTATGAGGAGTTAATATTGCAGTAGTATGTTCATCATGCCTTACCATGATTACCAATGGTTTAATTATCCTGTTATGTTATGAATAACTCAAAACATCACTTTTCAATCATGATATAAGAGCCTTTAACCAAAGCTTAAATTTTGAATTCTTGAAAATAAATAAACTTTTTAAGCTCCTCATCTATGAGGGAACACGATAAAAGTAACTTATTAACATTAATAAACATGTTAGTTCTTCACTTTAGCACTGCTCTATGCATGCAAACATACCAGGGCAATCTCCTAGTAATCATACACCAAATATGCTCTGCCTGCATCATCTATAATCACATTCTATTTGTTGAAGAGTATATATGATAGCAACACTAAGTGAAACATCAACAGTATTTATGTTCACACTACATATGACTTCATTAGAGACTCCTCAATGTCTTAATCATCATCACTCTTGAATCAAAGCAACTATAACATTCTAAATGGATAATCATAGACAAATACTCATAGCAATATAAAATGCTTACCAACATAGCACACCATCAATTCTTTATTCAAAATTTGAATACCATAATCATACTTATTTAAACAAAGTCTATCATAATTATGGTACATACTTGTCTTTTACTTATCCATCCCGGCCCTATATCTCTTTCAAGATATCTTAAATTTATGACAGATGTTAATACATGAATTCACATGATCTTATCATTACTTCTCATGGTAAGCATATAATAAACCATACATACATGTACAATGAGGCGAAGATACAACTTCAAGGATTAATATAAACAAAGCAAGTCAAAGTGACTATACAATCTCTTTGGTGCAATTTGTTTATCCCCACATCTGCAACTCTTATTTTACTGGTTAACTAAGTCGTACACAAATCAAAACAACAATGTCCATGTCCTTGTGGAAATCGTGACATTTTGTTTTATGGGAGCATATTAAAAGGAAATCATATACTCTACTCACAAGTCTATGTAGTTTATTATTCCTCAAACAGCATGAAACAAAATAACTTATGTACCAGTAGCCATGGTTAGGTGTAGTTTGCTTTTACCTCATAGGTCCTCATATCATTTAGACTTGAACTATCTTCTTAAAAAAATTAGGCAAGCTGAATCAAAACAGTATCATATGCAAACTGTGACACACATATATATATAGACATCGACAATTAACACCTATGCATCCTACTCGCTCTGGCTCGGATTCCTCTACTAGGTCAAGACCCAAACTCCCATCATACAACATAACCTCTTATCGAAAAGTGATTATTACCATTAGCTTGCAGCTAAGGTTCCGAACTATGAACGCAATGAGCAAGGTAATATAAATTTGAAGGGTGTGAGTGCATTTACTAATCGTGTTGATAGCAATGGCGACATGCGATGATGATCCCCTTACAGCCATGAAACAAAACACGTTCCTACATGCATTTACCGAAGGTTGCCATGGACTTGTCTATGTTCTCATTTTGTTTTATTTGCTTTTTTTACTTAGATATCTGTAATTTTTTTTTTTTCATTTTGATTTAGACTTTAGCCAAAATGACATTTTTCTCATTAAACACATAATTAGTATCTCTTCATGTTGTCTCTATATTTTTAACAAGCTAACATCTACTAATTGGAGTGAATTTTTTAAAAAAACAATTAATTTTTTTTTAATTATCATTAAATATTTTTTTGGTTTTTTTAACCATTTGTTTTTTTCAGTTGATTTTGTTGAAACCAAATTCAACTTTAAATTTATAAAATAATGATCTAAAAATTTTAAATCATTAAAATTCATATTAGTCATCTTTTGTCAAAAAGTAAAGTGATACCCTTGAACCACTACAAATAACACACCCTTCCTATAATTCCAAACAAATAAAATATCCTCTAATTCTAATATCAACAATTGTTTTTGAGATATATTTGTGTGAATAAATTATTTTATGTTACATACAAAAAAGTATATCAATAATTGTTTTTGAGATAGATTTGTGTGAATAAATGCTTTGTCATCACATAAAAGAAAATATATCCTAATTTATTCAGAGCTTAAATACAATATTGATATTAGTTTTTTTCTTGACACTCTTTATATAATAGGAAAATATTATTTGTTTCAATAATCAGAATCTTAGCACCTCTATCACCCTCACCATTATTATTAGTTTGACATATATGAAAATCTTTGGTTTTTGTATGGAAATTAACATTTCAAAAAAAAAATCCTTGTGTTCGTGCCATTATTTTCCTTATGCCATGTTTTGTTGCTACAATAGAATAAAGAAAATATATCATTAAACTTAAACAAGTTTGTTTTAAATTCCTCCCATTACTCAATCCACCTATTTTATAATGAACAATAGATTGTTATAGATTTCCATTGATTATTCTTAGACACAATGACATGTTCCTATGTTACAATTAGCCATGTAAATTACTAACTAACATCGATCTAGTTACAATTAAAAGAAAAACATGTTAACATGATTAATATATTTAGAGTTATCCACCAATACAAAGCGATTAAACTTTTTGTAATTGATTTCAATTATTAATGGGATATGAGAAAACATTTAAAACCTCAAGGGTAAATTCTGGTCCTTTTATTGATCTCAAGCAAGGAGACAAATAGGATTGAGGGAGCTCTTGATTATACTCATGCTTTAAGTAATGAAGCTATATCCATAGATGGTTTTGGTTCATTTAAGTAAACCATATATAGAGAAGTGTTAGTCGATCATTCTTGTAGCATTAGCTATGCCTTTTTACTTTTCCATCTATTAATGTTAAGTAAGGAATCTCACAGTGTTTGAAATTACACAAATAATTTAAATAAATAATAATCAACTAACAATTTTTAATGCTTCTTGTAATGATTTAGTAAGTAGTGATCATAGGATTTCAATAAAGGCTACAAGTAGCATGGAGAATGGTTGGATGACCCTTATTTGTCTCACATGTGATGATAATATATTCGATTGAACCATAATGATAACTTGATTAAGAGACATCATTTCCAAAAGAAAACACGAAAGGAGGCCAAATGCAGAACCCACAACATAGAGACCCATACAGAAAAAACAGAGGAAGTCCACAGCCTAGTTACCATAGTAAACTTGCATGAAGTAAGCCAAAACATAACCAAAAAATGCAGACCAATGTCGACGAGAGCAGGCTAATCAACAGGTGGTTCTTCCACAATTCGACACCAACCAAATTCAAGCTCATCTGCACCAAGAGCAACGAACTGATTAGAAGGTTTGGGATCTACTCGTAACATCTCCGTATCCTGAGTGCTGCAACCTGGGTCGACCTGAACATGCTGAGGCGCCATTCCAATTCCAAGATGAATCGCAGGAGGAGGACCAACGACTGCCCCCGAGCCTCCCGTATGAGAATCTGAACCCTCCATCTGAGTTGTCTCATAGAATACCACAGATATGTGGGCGGTTATCCGAGGGTGGTGCAGAGAGCTATTGAAAGAGAAAATGGCAGAGCCTGTCGAGGAGGGAGGCACACGGGATTGACTAGAGTCATGACACCACTCGCGCCCACTACGAGTACCACGATAACAACCCGTGAACAGTTCACTAGTGGGGGCAGGCGAATCCGAAGTAGAGCCAGTCGGAATGTGCCGGGGTTGGCCTCTACGGCACCCCATTCTGTGACGAAGACGAGCCAACGAAGCAAAGGTTGAAGACAAGCTAAGCAGTGGAACCGAGATCAAGCGAGCGTCGAGTGGAACAATAAAGACATGGAGACCTGGGAGAGGGCCCTCGAATGCTAGACACAAGCGGGAGCCTGCGAGCCACATTTGAATTTCCCTTCCCAATATCCCACCCTCCCAACTCAAAGGCCGGGCAGAAGCCAGAATGGTTGGACACGGGGTGAGAAGCACTGAAGCAATTGCTCAGAAGCCACCTACCAAAGCCAAAGGCCAAAACAGAGACCAAGAGATGATAAACCAACAAGAGAACCTCCAAACTGAATCCCAGAACCCCCGAATGGAAAGAGATGAGCCGATGGAGCTGCCCTTTGAAGGTCGAACACAGCTTCCTCATCAAAGGCCGAGAAACCACAGAGAGAACTGGAAATTGAACAGAGGTGAGGGGATGAGCCCAGAGAAACAACTCGCAAAGCTTCAACGCAAACACAGGGTAGTGCCATTCCTTAAGCTCGCCAGACCTTTCTTGAAAAACCCCATTCATAAGTACTACATTGATGATCATTGTCATCTCTTGCAGGTAGTAGCGTGCGAAGGGAGGATCCATTACAGAGGATTGAAAGAATGAGCCTGAACCACTTAACGGGGGAGTGTAATGACTCGCATGCTAGGCGCTCTACCCTTCTCCTACATTTAACACCTCATACAAGATGGGTAGGTGTCGAGCTGCCTCGCCCCATCCGATTCCTATCATGTTGAATGTCGCATCAGTCACACGCATCCGGGGAATTTTGAACAAATAATTAAAATTAACTATAAAATTCATTGCAATTTTAAGGGTGACCCTTGAAGGTGTGCCAAATTTCTAATTTTTTCCATTAAATATAGGTTCCTTGGAAACCTTAAGCACTACCCCTTATTTTAAGGATGACACTCACCATAAATAAAATGACATAGATTGAATGTACTTGACCTAAAAAGGATATTGAGTGACCCCCATGGTTTCAAGTAAATTAGATAGGAAACTAGCTTGGGCACTTGACTTTGGGATCTTGTGTTCCTAATTCACAACACCCAACAAGTTGTGCTAGCATACTCACCTATCTACTTCTAATTCACAATACCCAACAAGTTATGCTAGCCTACTCGGCTATCTATAACATATTTAATTGAAATATGGTGATTGTAATATCCCTCCTTTTAATAATAAATAATAAATAATAAAAATAATAATATAATAATATAATAATAAAAATAATAAATAATAAATATAAATAATACAAAATAAAAAAATAATAATATATAAATAATAATTATAAATCACTTAATATAAATAATAAAAATAATAAAATCATAAATGAATATTTAAAAAATATACAAAGAAAATAAATAAAAATAATAAAAAATAGTAATAATTACACTAAAAGATCTAAATAAGAATAAATAGTAATAAAACAAAGAAAGCAATAAAAAGAATCAGTAAAGCTAAAAATCAAAGAAAAGTAAAAAAAATAAAGAAGGCTAAAAAATCAAGTTGCATGTAGACACATGGAGTGTGTGCATGTGGTTCCCCATCCAATGTTGTTCTATTTAATAGATGGTGAGGAAGATGAGAGGCATTCTTGCATTCCATCATTCTGAGATTCGATCTTTCCTTCTCCTAGGAGAATGGTATACTAAGACTTAGGAGCACTGGCAGTAGTCGTTGATTGAGGGCTCGAGGGTGGCCAGTTGTAGCAGAATCCTGCACAACTGAGCCTACTGTTGGAAGGAGAGTCATCCCCAAAACCCTGTTGCTGTAAGCCTACTTCTACCACAGGTAAGCCCAGGTAAGCACTCTTCATAGTTTAAATATAATGTTAATAAGTTAATTAGATATCTATTTTGGGGATGTTACATATGGTATCAGAGCAGTTTAATCCTTAGGGCTTATGGGTATCCAGAAATGTACTTTGTTGGAATTTTAACTTGACTAGTTTTAAAGTTACAGGTTATTAATTCCAAGAGGCGGCATCTTATTCCTCGAATTTTGTAGTGATTTTAATGAGTATTCATTGATTCATTGTTACTTGGTCTCTGTATTAAATCACATCTTTCATGTCTCCGATTCTACGCATGCTGATTATAATCTATTGCTCATGTTTATGTTTGCTAACGTGCACTGTTTCTTGGCTACAAAATTACCACTTGATTTTTAATCTCCCCGAGTATTCCACGAACTTTTTTCATCTATTTATGCATGTAGACTCTGATAATATAGATTCAAATTAGCATGCATATTAGATTCTCATAATGAACAAAAATCTTGTAATTCAAGCTTGTCAAGAATTACCCATGTTGAAGTGCTCTGTTTTTCCTATTACATATAGCATAGAAGGTCCTTTATATGATCATCGCAGTAATAGCATTCAGAAAGGGGCTGGAGTTGGTTTTTATGAAGAGTCCAATTCTTATTGGTGAGAAATTTAATCATATTTCATATATAAATGTGTACGAGGGCCAAGATTTAGGGTAATACGATTTAATAGAATAGTTGGCATGCATTCAAATTTTAAAGGTATCTAGAAGTAAATTTAATGAAGAGTTGGAACTAAATCTATCATTAGAAAGCACCAAAGGACCAGACTGACCTTATTCACGAGAATTCTATCTGGCAAGTCTGAAGGGAATTGACGAGTTTGGGCACAATACTAGCGATCTTGTTGTTTTGCATGTATGGTATTTGTTCCTTGCGGCTTTCGATTTTTTATTTATAATTGCATGAAATTTTGCTCCCACCGATTGATGTTTGTAGGTGAAATGCAATAAGCATTATTTCCAGTCTTATAAGTTTACATTGCAGATATATTTTTCTCACATAAATTGAAAGTAAACATCAATTCTACTAACTATATCCTAACGCTCGAGTGACTAATCTTATATTATCTTAAATGTTGAAGATTGCATACTTTGCTTTGTGTTACACACTTGCAGTTAATAATCTTGTTGACTACTTCAGTTTTGTTCAAGGCAATGCATTCATATTGCCTCATGCCACAATACAAGCTCTTTAGTAGATTTCCCGATTAGTTCTGCTCTCTTGATGATTAAATGAATTACATGTACTTTTGAATTCATTTCCACGATGAGTGCGTGAATTGAAGCGTGTTTGCCGATCGATTTATTTATGTTCTCACAAATAATCATGACTTTCCGTGACCGATAAGCAGAGAGGGATGGATGAGTATACACAGTAGCCACAGGACCGAAGGCCATACGCCTTGGGAAATCTACAATTCCTCCCAGACGAAATCATATGTATGATATTAGAAGCACTTTCACCCTGTGACATAGCCATCTTGGCCTGTGTAAGCAGGTATTTCCTTTTTAAGCAAATTTGGAATCTATGATTTTTTTTTAACCATACAAAAACTGAAATTCAGTACATGAGATCACTAACTCAGGGCATTATCTGGACTAATTTTTAGATAGTCGGTTTAGTTAGCGATATCCCAGCTGATTGGCTTCTACGGAATCTGTTTGGAAATTGAACTCAGCATCGCCTTCATATCAATGCGTTATAATATGTAACATGCAGAACGTAAAACAATTTCTGACTTCTTCCAAGAATTGGCGAGAAAAGATGATTACGATTATATTTATGGCCAAACTTGTAAAATCAATGTCTGCTTTGCATTCCCAAATAAGGCATGGCGAGGCTCCACAATACGCGTTTACATTGAGTTGTATTGAGTTATTTTTGTTAAGAAAAGCTTAATTGACATTTGTAAAGGTGTTAACACTGTGCTTTACTGCTGTCTGTCGTACTTTAGGTTTCATTTTTTTTAACTAAGTGTTCTGCTTTAACAAATTGACGTAAAAATTGCAAGTTGTTCAAAGAAACATCGGTACAGAGTCTGAATCTGGAAGTTGTTCTTGTTTTATGAAATCTGTGTCAATCAGTTTAAATGCATAGATCACAAAACAATTTAATTTAACTAAAGAAAGACATTTAGGGCAACCTATTTGAAATGTAGGTTATTGAAGAATACACGAATTTAGCCGATTAATTACAATATATTGAAATTTTTCTCTTAAACGAGGTCCTAACATATGAAGATAAAAGAGTTTTCGAAATCTTTTAACTTAACAAAATAAACGACGCTTTTACAAGGAACGAGGCAAAATCATTGTAGAGGTTAGGCTTACTATGTCCCTGTCTTTCAAATTAGGGGTACGATACTGCGAGACTTTTTTTTTGGGTGAATGCGAATTTAGATTTACAATTATTATTTACTATGCCAGTTCAGAAGCACTTGGATGTTAATCTTAGAGATTCAAATCTAAATAGGTCTAATAACTCTAGTTTATTTTCGAAATGCCTCGTTTTCAACCCTTGGGAACAGGGTTTTTGTAAAAGAAGTCATTCTCATCTCGAAAAGGTTTGTATGTTTCTCCAGAAAGCTTTTTGCTCTTCTTCATGTGCTATCTGCATTATATTTCTCTTTTCTTCTATTCTCTGTTTCTTCTGTTATGTTCACTGGAGTATACTTCAGCTGAAGATAGTAGTGAATTCAGTGGTAGATTTCTTGCATTACAATCATAAATTAAAGGAAAACAAATATTGGGTAAGCCAACTATTGCAAAGAAATTGCTGTTAAAATCTCAGTAAACGGACACAATTGTGGGTTTCATGTATTATGGCCAAAATCATATTGCCAAAAATGAGAAATGAGAAATAGGTTAAAAGACATTCAAGAACATCTTAGAATAATATGGACATTGTGGATTGACAGCATATATCTCAAATCACACCACCATTTACAATGACTCAATAATCTACCCATACTATAATTTCACACAACACTTACGATATCTCACTATATCTTTGTTTGACCTATAAAGTATTTACGTGACTTGCAAATTTTTTTCACTTTGTTTTATAGAATATGAGCAATTTTCTATCTTTTTGAATGGATTGTCTGTTTTATAGAATACTCTGTGCATTGTGCAACCTTCTATCTTTTTGATTGGATTTTTTCTATTTTATAAATATGCACATTGCTTTGTGTATCTTTCTATCTTTTTATTGGATTTTAAACAGAGCAAAAAGACAAAATGATGCACCTTTTTACTTTTTATTTGTATGCTGAATTTAAGCATTAAAAAAAATATAATTTTAACAATTTAAAATTGTGATCTTACTAAAATTTTTATGGTTGGATTTGATGAAAAAAAAATTCTACTTTTGACATGACTTTGTTTTTTTTTTCTAAACATGCTGGTGCAATTTATTTTTTTGATTGGATTTTTATGACGTTAGGAAAGCAAAAAGAACCATCCAGCTCGACTTAAAAAAAAGCGTGGTTGAATGAATTGCACGCCCTTATGGGCTCCTCCGGTGCTTTGATTAGCATATGTTTCTGACTTGGTTTGCGTTTGCTTGGTAATGGACTTGATTTCGTTGTTTGATGAACTAACTTCGATTTCAAACTTAAAATATCGGGCTAAATGATATTTATAGTCTAACAGGCTTTAGGTGCTTAATAGATACGTGTTAAAAAATGAACCTACGTTATTGGTGATAATATACCATTTCTTGTTTCATTACCATTATAGCTGAATAAAAAACATATCCCTAGGACTTGCATTTTGGTTAAATGCTAATGAAATAGACGCTTGGTTTTATTCTTTTCGAAATATCATGTTGTATCTATGTTACATTGGTGGAGCAATAGTAGCAATATTCGCATAGTAGCAATTTTCATGTACATTTATCTCTTAAATTATATGTTTAGCGGGCTTATACCTAAGGTTTCCTCTTTGGATTCAGTAGCTTTCATTTGGATTAGAAGCTTGATACGCCAACAGTGCCAAAGGCATTCTTCATTTTTTTCTTTTTTCTTTTTTCAGAATCTTTTTGATGTAAGGACTGCTTCACACAGACTCCATGTTTACAGAAATGGGAAACAACAGTGTAACTAAAAATGGGGAACAAAGTGTTTTTGGATGATTAGTTCTTCTTGCACACTGTGAATTATCAATGTAATAGATAATTTAGTGAATTCAAATCCATACAAGACTGAAAAATAATCTGCCATATCTAATTTCCTCTATTTTGGTGTTATAAATGATATTACATTCATTTTTTTTTTGCTGAGTTATTTTTTTATAAAATATGGTTGTTTTATTATTATTATTATCAAATGTCTATCCTGTGCAGAGACATCCCCAAGAAATAACATTTCCATATCATTTCTGTTCTGTTTCTGTTCCTTAGATAAAGTAGGACACAACACCATTTGTTGTAACATATCACAGACCTATATTTTCAAGAAAATTACATGAAATAGTTCCAATTAGGTTCTATTTTCTCTAATGCTCGGGCTACTTTTCTTACCAATGTTACCTCTCTGATGCTAGGGCTACTTTGCTTACCTATGTTTCCAAGAAAATTACAATGAATAGTTCTGACAAGTTTCTATTCTTTCTGATGACAGAGTTACTTTTCTTTCTGGTGTTAAAGCAAATAATTAGCTAAATTTTGAAGGGTTAGTAGTTTCAAGTTTCAACTAACTCCAGAGATGAGTAGGCTACTTTCTGTCAACATTTGCTAAATTTAGTTCATTGTTTTATTTAAAGTAGGTCTTAACCTTCTTTAGTATTTGGGAAAACTCGGTTAAATTTTGGCAAATTTATTGGAACTAACAGAACTCACTAACAGATGAAATGACAGGTTTTGAGTGACTGCTATTTTAATTTAAGTTTAACTAATATATAAGTCTTAAATGGCCATTAATGCAACGAGATGGATTTTTTTCAACAGAATCATGTATAATGTTGAACCTTCTTAAAAGAAATGATGGGTAGATTCTTGATTAATGCATTAAGTGGTGTGATTCATCTCATTATGATCGGCTGTACATAGTTTTTATGTTCATTTTTTTTGGTTTATTTGATTAAAGAATTTGAGTTTATTTGAGTTTTTCATGAATCTATTTAACTTATAAAATTGGAAAAAAATTGCGAGTTAAAAAAACTGGAAAAAATTGAGTTAAAATGTTTTTATAGTAGTTGACATTTTATGTTATGATAATTAATGATCATTGTTTATATTCCTGCTTTTAATTATGTAATCAATTTGTTAAGATGATATATATTCTAAAGTTTAAATTTCTTAGAATATAAGGTTTAATCATTGGATTAAATTTATATTTTAAATTACAGATGAGTTGGTATTACTAATTTTGGGTTAGATATAGATTATTGGTTTTAATGTGTAATGAAGAGATAGTCTAGATCCTAACGGATGGTGAATGATATTTGTTATTCATTTTCATATGAGTAAATAGAATTGTTGAAGGAACAATTATCTACCTTGGATGAGAAAAATGTACTATGATTGTGTAAATGGTACTGTTGACTTATAGTGTGTGCAAATTTTTCGACATTGTTGTCGAAAGGAACAATGGAATTTGCAGGAACACGCATATCCATGACTGCAAGCTTACGGTCTTATGTATTATGTCTATGCAGGCAATTTTATGTCTTATCCGAGAAATTATTATGCCTAAAATGTATTGTAATGTGAGGGATGGTGTTGCCTTCGCAGGTGCGCTTGTAGGCAGAACATATAATTAATAAAATGATCATTTTTTTTGTGTGTTGGGGAGGAATAACCTTCCCCGTCATCCGATCCGGTTCTGGGTCGGGTGGCAGTGTCTTTTATTTATGGCGTGGAATATTTTTATGCTTGATTCATAAATTTTATGACATATATATCATATTAATATTACTTCACCATAAATCATATTAATTTACTAAACTAAACATCAATCCAACTTTTATACTGTCATAGATTAACAAATGACATGAAAATAGTAACTGAATGTGATTAAAAAGGAAAATGTCACTTTAGTTTTACTTTGCTTGGTCATTCGACTTTGTTCAAAGCATATAATAAATCATCCGATAGTACTAGTTTTCTTCATAAAAGATTTACGATGGGTTATCATTATAATGATTGCACTGTCTTATAATCTTGTAACTAGTGCATGTCATCACATACTTATATATACAAAAAGCTCCACTATGTAATTATGTTCTCCAGTCATGAGGACTATTCATGACCAGTTTCTTCATGGGCCTTAACTGGTTAAAAGGCATCCACTTTGTAGATAATATACTTTCCATAGGATTGATGGTAATCTTGTAATAGGAAAAAGATTCTTTAGTCACGAGACTCGAAGCACTTCTTCGACTTTTGGTGGATATTGAACCACATCTCCATGATTCATAGAATCTAGATCATTAGTACTCCTTATCTTGCATTCAATGATCATTTCAAAGGTGAATTAGTGGATGGATTGGATCATCTAGTGACTCACATCACATTTCAGTTTTTCTTTAATTAGCTATCCAATTTGGTATCTAAGGACAAATATATTCTTAGCAATAAGCTACAACAATCGGATTCTTGACAGCAGAATAATGTTAGCATACTTAAAGTCTAGTGCATTCATTAGTTCCTCATTGCTTTCTCATGCAGATTCTTTGGTTCTCTGTTCACATTAATATCTCATTATATGGTATGACATAATTAAGATATACTTTTATGATTCAGTAATTCATTGGAAAAGTATGTAATCCTATAATCTTGATATGGTATATTGGCATGCTGGAATAACTACTCACCACTGGTTCACGTTACAAACACAGTTAAAATAGCACTTACCTTTAGTGATCATTTTTCACCTGCATCTATGGTTCAATTTGACCTAAAAACACAGAAATAACATTCTGTGAATGTTGATCATATTATTCACTAATTATTTGTTTGATTACTGCCCTTTAGCAATAGCAGTTGCCTGGCATTTCTTTGGTCCATTATTGCAGGAACACAACTCTCTCAATATGATCTCCTAGTAAATTTAATTTTGCATTGCAATTGCCATTCAAATTACATGTATCTACTCATTTACTACTCATATCATTTGTATATTGAATATCATCAAGCTACATCATGGTATATTTAGTCTCAGTGGCAAACCATATAGATTTGGATTAAAGTTCAGATGTTCAGTATAATGTTACATGACGTTCGTCATGGTTAAATTTGTCAAAAGGGAAATGGGAAGAAGAAACTTGCAATTTTTTGGTAACTAATGATAGTTCACGTGATTATGGCCAGCTTGGATCAAATATTTAAGGTCATAAAGAAGAAATATCACAACAAAGATAATAAATTAGTAAGAAGAAACAACCTATTTTGGCGCATAAAAGAAGAGTATTGTTGTATTTTGGAAAATAATGGAAGAATTTGGTAACTTGGTATTCTAAAGGTATCACTGTAAGTTCTATCGAAGGACAATGCACCTAAAAAGGAAATATTGGCAATCAACCAATGAAGTTGAATAATTATGGTAATAATTTTACGGAACTTGGACAGTATGATAAAATGATGGGAAAGGATAAGTGTGTACATGACAACATCTATAACAATTTTTACCTCTAATGGGAGAGCCACATTGTAAAATTTTCCATAGGTGACTCACTATATGAATGAATTATGGACAACAAGATGTATGGTCAGGTAATTTTATTATGTGGATAAGCGGATTACATATATCTTATTGAAGTTATTTTTCAGGTATTACCCAAGTCGGGAAGAGTAATGTATGACCTTACATGATGACCAAGTAATGATAACTTGGAAGATATAGGAAGGAATGTTTCCCAACTTGAATAATGATACTATTTAATAAGAAAGAGTCTTTTGCCCAACTCGAGGAAGGGGTCAATTTATGATTAAGCAATCAACTGGTATCGAACGTGACGAACTCAATGAGATAAGAAAATAATTCTTTGAAGTACTAATTGTTAAATAAGTCAACATTGATCAACAAATTCCCGTGCAAATCAATTAAGCATGATATAGAGTTAAGTCATGATGGAAATACTATTTGCAATGGCGATATTGGAATCAGTGAACCAAACTGTAAATGGATGTAAAATCAAGGGATTTTAATTTTGAGATAAGATGATTTAAATAATGATGGTTTTCACCAAAATTTCCTTTGGGAAGGAAGAATATATGACCAGAGATTAAGACTCAAGATGATAATTATGAAATTTAACGATGTACTTAGATGATTATACCATTGGTGTAAATGATCAAACTACC
>APFE031287392.1:0-16669 GCA_000404065.3 Pinus taeda
GAAACTTTTTATTAAGATTATAAAAGTTTACATTGTATATGCCGAAGCATCACTGTTCATTCTGAGTTTCTTTCAAAACTAGATTGCAAAATCTTCTGCCTTATGCCTGCTGAACTGATCCGTTTAAGTACTGTGAATGTCTCTGAATTGTGCTGACCCGTGTTTCTTTAATGTCGGGGGTACATACATAGAGACTATAGAAAAACATGTAAGGGAGAAAAACTGAAACGGGACTCCTCGGAATTGAGGAAAACAACCCGCCACTGTTCCTGAAAAGATTTTTTAAAAAAGCCATAGAATCGTAGCTGTAGGATTTGTGGTTTTACGCATTTCTGTTTGATAAAAACAACAATTTCTTACCACAGAAATCAGATAGGTTGATAAGGGGGCTGGATCGATCTGCTGATTTGTCCATGATCGTCTTCTACTATTTGCCAGCAGCCCAGATCCTGTTGAAGACCGTCTTTTGAGAGCTTATCCGCCATGTCATTTCTTTCCTTGTAGATGTGACATATGGAAAAACTGTTAAACCTTGATTTCAGTCTTTGAATTTCTCCCAGAATTTGTTTTAAAATTTGATTGTTGCATGTACTTTGACCGTTTACCCATCTGATCATGTTTTGGGAGTCCCCAAAAATTTGAATAGAGAGGGTGTGCCTTTGGATGAGCCAACATAAAAGGAGTTTAAGGGCAAGCAGTTCTGCAAAATTATTGGAGCCTGTTCCTAACCCCACAGAAGCTTTTAGAGAGAATGATGGGGATTCATGGATGACAAGTCCTACTCCTGCTTTGTTATTTTGAGAAGCACCGTCGAAAAAGGCCCAAGGGATTCCTTCTGAGATTTGTACTTCGGGGACAGTTCTTTGGGAGGAGGATTCCTTAGGTTCTGGAATGCTAGAAAAGATGGCAGCTCCCTGAACTGCAGTGAGTGCTATAGGGGTATCTTTGTCCTGGAAGATGCTCCTATTTCTAGCTATCCAAATCCCCCAACTAATGATTAGGGGGAGGTTGCGCAGGTTCCCATCCGGATGCTCGTTCCACCACTTCTGCCATGCTTCTTGAATATTGTTGCCTTCCCAAACGAGCTTTTTGTTCAATAAAATTCCAGTCTCACACCATATCTTTAGTGCTTATGGGCATTTAAGAAAAAGGTGATTAATGGATTCAGCTTCTGCTTTACATAAGGTGCATCTCCCAGGCCCGTGCATGAATTTGGACTGCAGAATATCCCATGTTGGGGTCTTGCGCCTTAAGATGCACCAGAAAAGGATTTTAGTTTTTGGGGGGCTCTTAAGCTTCCAAAGCTGTTTCGACCACCGCTCCGGATCTCCCCAACCTTTCCTTGTCATAAGGAAAGTGTACCCATTCTTTGGTGAGTATTCCCCTGAGTCTGCATGAGCCCAGATGAGCTCATCTTGCCTGTCGCTTAGCCTTACATTGGACCTGAAGAGTTTCTGAGTGAAGGCATTCCAATCAATCCACCATCTTTGCTCCAAATCCAACTCTTCTCCATTCTTCCAGGCTTGCCCCCAAATGGTTGAGAAACCTGGTTTCTCCACTTGGCTGACGAAGCGGAGAACTTTTTCTTCCATGTGCTGAACCAGGTCCGGGGAGAGGGCATAGTTGCCATTACAGCCCACCCAGGGGTCCTTCCCAATCTTTACCTTTTCACCATTCCCGATCTTCCAAGTTAAACCTTGCTCAACCACCTTAAAAGACTCCAAAGTGGCTTTCCAAATTGCAGAAACATTCTTTTGGGTCTTGATTGGGTTCCTGATCCAATCTTCCAGGGGGGTTGGATCAATATATTTTCTTTTTACCATTCTTGTCCTGAGGTTTTCCATCTTTATAAGGCGCCAACCTGATTTGGCAGCCAAAGAAAGTCTGAAGTCTGGGAGGCTTTTTATCCCCCAACCACCCCAATCCTTTGGTCTCGCCACTTTCTCCCATGCAACCCAAGGGAGAGTCGAGTTTTCTTTGGTCCCTGCCCACAGAAATCTGCTACATATTCTCCTGATTTTCTCCAGAACTCCTTTTGGAACCCAAGTTAAAGCTGCCCAGTAAACTGGGATGGCAAGAAGCACAGATTTTATTAAAGTCAGGCGCCCTGCTCTGGATAGCCATTTGAAGCTCTAGTGACTGATTCTTGCTTCAATCTTTGCAATTAACCAAGACCAATCCTCCTTTCTATAATCTTTTGGCTTCAGCCAAAACCCCAGGTACTTGAAAGGAGAGCCCATGTTGAACATATCATATGGGAAGAGAAGACTGAACTGCTCCTTTTCAATTCTGTTTAAGCCTTCTTCAATGATTTGAGATTTCCTGGAGTTGATCTGCATTCATGTAGCTTTCAAAAATAGCTCAAGAATGATTTTTAATTCCTTAAGTTCATTGGGGGAGCCGTTAGTAAAAATCAGGATATCGTCTACAAAGAGTAGATGAGAAATGAATAAGTTTACTGCTGCCTCTATACCGTTTATCTTACCTTCCCTTTTGCTCTTATGAATCAGCTGACTTAGACCTTCAGCCACTAGGAGGAATAACAGAGGGGACAGAGGGCAGCCTTGCCTCAGCCCTCTTCTTCTGATTTCTTTATATATATATATATTATATATATATATATATATTATATATAATATATATATATATATATATATATTATATATATATATATATATATTATTGAGGATTTAATTTAGTTAGTTTGAGTTTTTGTCATTAAAGCACTATTGTTATTAGTTATTGAGAGGTTACAGGTTCAATTCTTTCGACCACCCTTATAATAAATCTTATAGTTGAACCGACAAAAAATATCTCTTAAAAATAGATATTCTCATATACAAATATTGCACATAATATTCACGGATATATATATATACACCACTTCCTTTGTCTATAATTATATGATTTGTAGTTTAATTTAAAAAAAACATTAATGATGAACATAAATTTGTATGGTTAAAATGTGGATCACAAATGTTTATTCTAAATAAATAATTTATTCTAATAAATTAATTTTAAAAATTAAAAAAAAAATTTATTATAATCATATTAATTATATATATATTTATAAATATATATATATATATATATATATTATATATATATACAATTTTTTATATTTTTAAATTTGGAATTATAATATAAAAAATTAAAAAAGCATGGAAATCTAAAGATTTTATATTATTACAAAAGACAATGAGATTAAATTTATAAAATAAAATCTTTGTAAATGGATGGTTTTTAAAATACAAAGCAAAGTTTATTAGCCTTTTCGAGGAAGTAACCTTTTTTGAGTAGAGCTTTAGTGCAATATAATCCTTAACAAACTAGCGCAAAGCCTTATAACTTTATAAACAATTTATTATTAACAAAATCTTATGTGCTTGTGGTCCTATAATTAATGAGTATCAACCACCTAATGAGCAAAGATGACATTTTTACATTAAGTAATTACCAAATATCTATCTAATAGGCCTTATTCAAAGAATATGGCCTTGTACATTAATTAGCTAATTCATTTTACATTAAGTGATTACACACTATCTATCTAATGAGCCCTATTCAAAGAAGATGACCTTATACATTAATTAACTCATAATACCCCAAACTAGGGAGGTTGGGGTAGAAAGCTAACATGTTATCCCCCTTCAAAAGCAAATTTTTCCTCGAGGTTAGAGGTACGGAAATTGTTGTAAAATCACTATTGGTTCCTCAACAGCATCTTTAAGATACATATCCTTCCACTATATCAGGGCTTCTTCAATAGTATGTTGCATAGAAGATGCTCTCTTATGGCTAATAATACTTTCGGTTATAACCAAATGGAACCTTCCATCACGTTCTGGAATGCTAGTCTGAACTTAGTGCTTTCTTCAAACATGAAGCATATAGAAAATTGGATGGATATTGGAGAGGGAAAGAAAAAATATAATTTGTAGACAACATGTCCATTGTGCCAGAGAATCTAAAAGGGTCCATAGAACTTTAGTGCTAGCTCGTGGTGACCCTTGGCTTTGAGAGATATTTTTCTATAGGGTAAGAGGTGAAGAAATCCCTAATCAACTTCTACAAAATAACACTAATAGTAATGTTGGTTTTCCTATTGTTTGCACATTGTTTCATCATATTTAGAACCAAAGTGAGATTATCCTTAAGTGTGTGGAAAATAGTCGCTCTAGTGTTAAGCTTGTGATCCACTTCCTAAATCTTAGATGTGCTTAGGAAATATGAATGCAAGGAGGGATTTCGACCATAGACAACTTCATGTGGTGACACTTTGGTAATGATATCTATATATATATATATATATATATATATATATATATATATATATATTATACTATATTAGATATCGAATAAAAATAGATATGAAAGGATATTGTTTTACAATGAAGGGCTCGACATTAAATATAGCCTGGGCACTTTCCGTGAGTAGTCATAATCCAGGTCATGATTCATTATAATTAATTATTATTTATTTACAACATTGCCTTCCTCTTGAGA
This sequence comes from Pinus taeda, assembly GCA_000404065.3. Classification (NCBI taxonomy): domain Eukaryota; kingdom Viridiplantae; phylum Streptophyta; class Pinopsida; order Pinales; family Pinaceae; genus Pinus; species Pinus taeda. The sequence continues at coordinate 4,507 of APFE031287392.1, forward strand.
AAATGATTTGTCCTCAAAGCATAGGTAATGAAGGGTGTTGTTGACGAAAATTTCCAATCTCCAAGAAAAACTTCTTCCAATAAGTCTTTATAGTTAATAAGATATTCTTCAATTGCTTGTGATTGTCATTTCTTTTCTTTGGCCGTAATAATACCTTTTGGTTCCAAGACAGTCTTTTCTTCGTCACCCAACATAGGGAGTGTTGTCTGCATTGTTTGGTGCTTACGTAGTACCTTCTTGAGACATGATACATGGAAAACAATGTGGATGCAACTTTTATCAGGGGGATTCAAGTTGTATGCTACTTCACTAATATTTTTGTTAATTGGATATGGTGTGTAGGACTTTAGTGACAATTTGTTCTTTCATTGTTGTTTTAGGGATATAAGGTTGAAACTTAATAAAGCCCAATCTCCAACCTCAAATTCTTTTTATTTTGTGTTGTCAACTTGTTGTTTCATACAATTTCTTGTGATATTAAATTTTCCTTTAGTGTCTGAAGAACCTTTTGGTTTTCTTCTAACTGAACTTTTACTGCTGGAAATCTTGTTTCATTTATAGCGAATTTATTCCATTTAGGGGGCTCATAATTATAAAGAGATTGAAAATGAGCCATTTTAGTTGAAGTGTGATAATTATTATTGTACCATCATTCAACAAGGTGTAATCATCGAAACTACTTATTCTATATGTCTATTACATAACAACAAAGGTAAGCTTCCAAACATTTATCAACAATTTCTATTTGGTGGTTTATTTGGGGATGATAAGCTGAACTCATGTTGAGGTATGTTTTGATTTGTCTAAAAAATTCTTTCCAAAAGTTCCCATTAAATTTGACGTCTAATCACTAACAATGACGTTTGAAAATCCATACAATTTGTAGACATTTTTGCAAAATACTTTAGCAATTTGTTTTGCGGAGTCTCATTTCTTTACTCTAATAAAATATGCATACTTTGTAAGTTCACCGACTAATACACAAAAATTCCCTTTCCATCTTAGCATGAGTAGTCCTTCAATTAAATCCAACAATATTTCTTCCCACTTTTGATTTGAAATATGAAATATGTAAGAAATAAAACAATCCAAAAATCATAATGTTTTCATTTTTATTTTTTTACATTAATCACATTATACATTATACTATATATTTTTGAATCTCATTATCCATCCCCTTCTAAAATAATGATTAACGTGCATTATAGTAATTTTTATAAAAACCCACAAGTCTTACCACGTGCATGTCTTATTGTCAACAAGTATGGAACTCCATGAAAACTTTAGATTTAAATATTGAAATTCAAGTTAAATAAACACAATGTTTATATTTTTCTTGTGATTTCAATAATGTTAAAAGACTTAATTTTCATCTCTTTTTTTATTTTTGAATTTTTATATTACTCTTTTATCCACCAAAAAATTATTTTATCCTTTTCCACAGTACTAACTTCATTTTTCATTTTTTTATGATAAAAATCGAGACCTCTCCCATTATTTAACACCTCAAATTTAGGCTATTGCTCTCATCCCTTTCCTTTTTCACATATAACCAAGCAATGTAAATATGGTTGAACTTTCTAAAATTGGTTAGAAACTATAATAAAAGATTCAATTAAATAAATTAATAAAAATATGATCTTCCTCATATTATAAATCCATAACCTCTCCTTGTACCAACTCAAAGAAAATTATTTTCCTCTGCAGAAAGAAACTTCTAAAATTTAATTAATCCACCAAGCCAATGGGTCATTGTCACATCTACGGGACCGCCTAGACAATGAGACATAGCTCATGACAAAATAGTTGCGTAGACATTTTGGATTGATACACATGGACTTATTTCCAAAAGTGGAATAATATTTTGCAAGATTTCAAGGCCATCGCACCTTTGTTGAAAGTCCTTTATAAATTTATCTCACGCAAAAATCATATTTCTCTAGGCACCTTCAAGTAGATTCTAGAAGGCCTAGAAAGTGTGTGACCTGTGATACTCTTTCTATATATATAATTATAATTTTACTTTGTTTCAATTATTTTATGATTGGTTTTCTTGGTTATATGATTTGGAATAATTTTTTATTGTGAATGGGTAAATTATTTATTGGAATTAATTAATTTTAAATTTAAAAAATATATATTATTTATAATTATATTTTTTTCTGTAGAAAAAGTGGTAATTTCTATTGATTTAAAGAAATTACATTTTGTAGATGCTGATGCATATGTATATGGAGGCAGTTGCGTGACGAGTTCATAAAATTATGATAAAAAAGAAAGTTGTTATGTCTCCACGCAGGGAGTTTGCTTTCTAGTATACTGTGTCTATATCTGCTTGCTAACATAGTGTGAGCAAGATCAATATTATATCCATCTCTTCGCAGAGAGAAATGACTTAAAGTAACATGATCTAGCTTGTACCAGTATCAAAAAGAGTAAATATGTGCAATATATACAAGGATAATCAAAATATATATGGGGCTTACAGCCCGTTAACTCTAAGATCATCAAAAGGTCTATGGTAGTGCTGGTAGAAGACCCCATCAATCTCCTCCTGAATCAACCAGTCGATCCCTTGTCTAAGCGTTGCCTCTTGGGACAGATGATCTGCTTCTGAGTTGAGTTCCCTGTAAATGCATCGACAGGCGAAGGAGTCAAATGATGTTATCAATCTTTTAGCTTCGTCTAATATATGCCTCAATGTAAATGCATTGCAATGTGATGCATCATTCAACCAATTGCATACGATTTTAGAATCACCAAACAGCTGTAGATGTTTGCATTGTTTCGCCAGTGCAAAATGGATAATATGTTTTTTAGTGCAGAGTTCAGCAAAGTTATTAGTTCCCCTGCCTAAGTTAATCTGGATCTTAAAGCAATGATTATCACTAAGGTGAAGGATGGCACCACCCCCACAACTAGCCTCCTGCGTAGAGCCGTCAAAATACGCCTAGGGCTTAGATTTGTCAATGATTTCAGGAATGATGGTATGGGGAGGGGTGCTGGGGTCGTCTTCAGGAAGAAGGTCGAAATCTGCAATGGTATGGAGCAAGATGGTAGGCCATTGGGGGGATCTGTGGCTGAAGATAGCTTGGTTTCGGGCAATCCATAATGACCAACAGACAAGCAGAGGTAAGTTTTTGGATTTGCCATTATGATTTAGACACCATGTGTTCCAAGCTTCCATAATATTTTGTCCATTCTAGTTATTTAAGGGTGGATAGTGGGCAATGATGGAATTCCAATATTCTTTGGATGTGGGGCAATTTAGAAAAAGATGTTCTGTGCTTTCTTTATCGTTTTGGCACAGGTGGCACCAGAACGGGCCATGAAACGATCTTTTCATCAGATTAGTCCCTGTGGGAATCTTGTCAAAAAGGATGTTCCACATCAGTAATCGAGAGCGGGGGGGGGGGGGCCTTGAGTTTCCATAGCTGTTTCCAAGTCGGAAGTATATTCTAGGGCTTGTGAGGTTCCATAAGTCTAATATAGCCTTGTTTCGGAGAATATACACCGTGTTTGGCAAAAGCCCAAATGATCTCATCTGGTCCTTCAGTGAGACGGATGTGTGCCTAAGTAAGGGCATCCGTATAGTCCTGCCAATCCTGCTGCCACTGTACAGGGATGTCCAAGTCTCGAGTCGATTTCCATGCCTGTTGAAGAAAAGAAGAGTTGATGTGGTCACCAATGTGTTTGATGTGGATGATACCCCTGCTGTGTAAATGCCTTATTAAGTCTGCTAGTAATCTGTGGGCATTACCATAGCCTACCCATGGATCCAAGCCGATACGCACAGCATTGCACTCCTTAATACGCCACGTAATACCATCTCGCAGCAGGGGTAGTGTACTGATGACTGCTTTCCATATATTGGAGACGTTGTTCCTCGTTCCATGTTGCTGTCTAATCCAGTCCATCAGATTCATGGGCCAGTTATACTTCATTTGAACTACACAGGACCAGAGACTGTTACTGGTGATAAGTTGCTAGCCGAGCTTGGCCGCCAGTGCTTTGGAGAAAAGATCCAGCCTCTTGATGCCCCATCCTCCCCAGCTCTTGGGTTTTGCTATAGTGTCCCATTTGACCCAGGAGAAAAGCTTGCCCGGTTGATTACCTTTCCAAAAGAATCTGTAGCAAATTCTTTGTAGTCTGTTCAATATGCCTTTTGGTATCCACGCTAGGGTCATCCAATAGACTAGAGTGGCTTCTATCACTGCTTTGATGAGTATTAACCTACCAGCACGAGATAGATATTTATGATACCATACTTGAAGTCTCTTTTCCACTTTCGCAATGAGCCATGTCCAGTCCGCTATCCTGTAACCAAGAGGCTTTAATCTAAAGCCCAGGTATTTTATCCCATCTTCCAGGTTCAGAGAGGTGAATGGAAAGCGCTGTAAAGTATATAAAATCTCATGCTGGGAGCAGCCCACCGAAGTAATCGAGGATTTACTATTATTTATTAACATCCCAGTAGCCTGTTGGAAAAGATTGAAAGTGTTCTGGAGGGCTGTGGTGTCCCCAATACTACCATTTAAGAAAATGAGAATGTCATCAACAAACAATAGGTGAGTGAGGAAAAAATTCTTTGATATCTTGATGCCTGTCAAATGATTCCTCTCGCGAGCAGATGATATGGTCCTACTTAATCCTTCCATGATAAGTAAAAAAAGCAAGGGTGAGAGTGGACATCCTTGCCTGAGTCCTCTCTCCGAACTGAAGAAAGATGTAGCTTCCCCATTTAGTAACACACTATAAGATACATCGGTTATACAACCCATAATCCATTTAATAAATTCATAAGGAAATCCAAGATAGGTTAGAAAAGTTCTGATATAAAGCCAGTTTACTCTATTAAAGGCCTTTGAGAGGTCTACCTTCAATATCATACCCTTCTATTTTTTAATCTGCAAGGTGTGGAGGAGTTCTTGTGCAGTGGCAATGGCTTCATGGATTTGTCTGTGATGCAGGAAAGCAAACTGTTCAGGTGATATGTGTCGAGAGAGAATAGGCTTCAGGCGATTAGCGATTATCTTAGAGATAATCTTATATAGACAGTTACAAAGGGAAATGGGGCGGAAATCGTTATAGGAGGAGGGATTATCAGATTTCGGAATAAGGGAAATGAAGGTAGATTTAATGGCCGAGGATATCCTTCCACTCCTTCTGCAACTTTCCACTATCTTGAGCAAATCTTCCCTCGGGATTTCAAAGAATGCAATGTAGAACTCAATGGTCCACCTGTCTGGGCCAGGGCTCTTGTCTTTCTTGAACCATTTTAGTGTTGCCTCTAGCTCTTCCATCATTACTTCCATTAATAGGTCTCCTGTGTCTTCTTGTTGGACGAATCTGGGGAAGTGTTCAACAACTCGCATGATCTCCAAAATATTCGCAGCTCTAGGTGCCTTATAGATGCTCCTGAAATGTTCAATGGCTAATCTAGCCAGATCCCTCTGTGATGATACTAAGTGCCCCTGCTCATCACTCAATTCCCAAATGGTATTAATGGCTTTTCGACCATTAGCAAATTTATGAAAGAACTTGGAGTTGTCGTCTCCTTTAGTGAGCTAAATCGCTCTACTCCTGAGCCTCCAACTCTCTTCCCTCTCCTTTAGGATCTAAGAGAGCTTCTTAATGTGAGAGGTGTAAATTTCTTTACTCTCAACCGTGGGGAAGGTGCCATCTGAGATGTCCTCATGTGCTATAATAGCTCTCTCTGCCTCCCTCAGAGATTTGTCATCATTTATGCGCTTCTGATGTGCCCACATTTTAGAGACCCTCTTTAGTTCAGTCAATTTCATTATGAAACCATCAGCATGATCCTCACTATCCAGTATGGGGTTAGTCTACTAGAAATTAGTGACCATCTGTATATACGAAGGATCTTTGAGCCAAGAGGCATTGAATTTGAAGGGGCTCCTGATCTTCTGATTTACATCGACCAATTCCATAAATATTGGCCAATGGTCTGAGATGCCTCTAGTACCGACCCATTGACGAATGCAGGGGAGATTGCTCAGGAAAGCTTCCTTGATGAGAAATCTGTCAAGTCTTCTGGAAAGACTGTGATCACCACTGCGATTATTAGTCCAAGTATACTGTATCTTGGAAGATGGAATGTCCACCCACTGATGTTCCTCGAGCAGGGAAGAGATGGTGTCGGATAAGTTGTCAACTTGGGCCGAGTTACCCCAAGATTCACTGAAGCCCAAAGAAAAGTTTAAGTCCCCACCTAGTATGATGTTATCCACCTGAAGGAGGCCAGAGTCTAGAAAAGTTCTCCAGAAGTTAGCCTTGTCTACACAAGGTCCATAAACATTCATAATACGGATTTCCATCTCAAGAGGGTGGGCAAAGATATCCATTGCAATGAAGCCCCTACCTCCCCAAGTGTTCCTAATCTCCAGAGTTTTGTTACATATCCCAATAGCAGAGCCTCCAGATCTCCCAGATGTGTCCAGGGCATGGAAGGTCCAATCAGGCAGCCAAGAGTTAAGAGTGTGAATAAGAGGATCAGCGAAGCAAAGCGTTTCTTGTAAAAATATGATGTCTGTCTGGGATGAAGTGAGCAATCTTTTGAGAGCTAGTTTTTTTGGGCTGACTAGCAAAACCTCTGCAGTTGAAAGAGATAATCTTCATGAGGGATGTGGCTGAGGGCTGTTCCTAGCTCTAAGGGCCCTGAGGATGGTTTGTTGTTGCCCAAGGGCAACTTCTTCTCCTGCTGTGTGTCTAGCTTTAGAGAGCCGAGAGAGTTGGCCCCTTGTGGTCTTATGAGAGACAGGGGTAGCCTCAAGGTCCAGATCAATCGCATCATCACTTTTATCCCTCGATCTGGAATGGAGAGAGTACCGAGGGGAAGCAGAGGGGGAGGGCAAGGCATAGGAGGGGAGGGAGGAAGATGACAGGGATGGATTACAGGGGGAGGAGAAGGGTGAGGGGAGAGGAAGGGAACATAAAAGGGAGGGGGGCGAGACGAGACCCTGGGATCTGAATATACCCACTGAGGTCAAGAGCGATGATATAGGGGGAGATGTGCAAATGCAGGAATGAGATGCAGATACATCAGATATGCCAAACACAGGAGAAGAGTGAGATGAAGATGTAAGTAACATACTCGGGTCTGAGTTGATTTCCTGAGTAGGACCGGTGTTAGCTGAAGGAGATGGCCAAGGCTGGATAGTAGCTGAGGGATACCTGACTGCGCCCGCTGTATCATGTGTACCTTGGGGATCCCCAATATCCTCATCGTGCTCCTCCAGAACGAGATCATTATCTTGTCGGGAGGGGTATCCCCTAGGGTATTCAGGATCCCTGTTCTTCTGAAGGAGAGGGCAATCCCTGTATAAATGCCCCACCTTGTGGCATCTGCGACACCGATATGGGGTGCCTTCATAGTCGATGATCTGTTTGCAGGATGTGTCCCTCCATTGTATAGTGATGAACTCTTGTAAGCCTCCCATGGTATCCAAATTGATGAGGATCCGAGCATAAGCCATCATGCCAATGAGCTGGTAGGACTTATCATAATCGATATGGGTACCAATCGCATTGCCAATCTGCTGGAAGATGTCTTCAGACTAGTATTGAAGGGGAAGTCCTGGTAGCCGAATCCAAACAGGTCCAATGCCTATCTGCTCTGTCTCAGGATAAAAAAGGGGCGTCCATCGCTTGAGGAGAACCGAGGCATGTTCAAAATGCCAGTACAAGGACAATACCCAATTGGTATGATCGGCACGAGCGAATCTCAGGGCAAACCATCCCCTCACAAAAGTTTGCACGAAGGGGATGTCGACTAGGACCAGGACCCTATCAGCGAAGTCCATAGTCTCACCCCACTGAATGTCCTCTTCTAATCTGAGAAAGATGTCGTCCACCTTGGAATTGTAACACTTGTGCTTCTTTTTAGATCCCAGAGGAGGAGGTTGTGGATGCACCCGGCTCGAAATAGGGACAGACGCTGCCAGGGGAGGGTTAGGGTTATACGAGGGAGGATTTGGGATGCCTACAGAAACAGGGAAGGAACCATCAAGTAGAGGAACGACCGTAAAGTTGCCGGAAGGAGGGGCGATAGAGCCTTTTGGGGTAAAACCGGCCGAAGCTATGGGAATCGATGGGGGAAAAAACAGCCTGGAAAGAGCTCCTGGCACAGGGAAGTCCAAATCAGGGTTAGGGTTCAAGCAGCCAGAAATGAAACCAAGGGTTGCCGGGGAATGAGGGGGGGTAGAAAGCGCTGGCCAGGTAGGAGGGTCGTCCGGGAGAACCACTGGTTGAGTCCGTGATGGTTCCGCGAAGGAATATGAAGAATAACTTCCGGTGAGGCCAGAACTGTACATACCTTCCGATGTGGAGAAAGAGGAGCGCCAGATGGAAACCCCCTCCAGTGGGTCGGCTCAGTAATCAACGACTTCCAGTTCATCCATGACGACGGCTACTTCTTGGAACAACGGACACCTCGGTTAGCTGAAATAATGGAGCGTAAACAATGCACGGGTAATGGACAGACTGCAGCAGGTAGCAGGCCGTCGACGAGTAGAAGACCGGAAACAGTAAATGCCCCCCGAGGTCCCGGCAGGTTAACCATCGCGCTGAAGGATGGAGGTGATGAATGGGTTATGGCAGCAGACGGCGAGGATGCAGGTTCTAGTGGTCGGTTACAGTGACCTGCATTAACATGATGCCCTAACCCAAACCCTCGCGAGCCATCCTCTCTTCTAATTACCAATCCATTCATTATATATATATATATATTATATATATAATAATATATATATATATATATATATATATATATATATATAGATATTTATAATTATATTAAATGAATATATTGTATATATTTATGATGATTTTTGTTATTAAATAATTGGAAATTATTAATATTAGAAAAAATGTGAAATTTCTAAAAGTTTTATAATAGCTCTTATATGATGTATTTCACTTATAAAAAAAGAATGAGATTAAACTTGTAACATATAAATAGAGAGCAATGTTTGTTAGTTTTTTTGAGGGGTTATTCTCTCTAATAAAGTAGTGCAAAGACTTATAGTTCTATAAATAGTTTCTTATTAGCAAAACCCTTAGTACTGGTAGTCTTATCATTAATGAGTAAAACCACCTAGTGAGCAAAGATGACATTTTTACATTAAGTAATTACCAATTATCTATCTAATGGAATTTATTCAAAGAAGATGGCTACATTAGTTAACTAACACATAGTACCCCCAAAGTAGGGAAGTTGGGGTAGAAACCTAACATGTCATCTCCCTTCAAAAGAAACATTGTCCTCAAGGTTGGATGTATGGAAACTATTGTAAAATCATTATTGGTTCCTCAATGGCATCTTTATGGTATATCATTCAATTGTATCAATACTCATTGAATAGTGTTCTAGCATAGAAGATGCTCTCTTATAGCCAATAATACTTTTAGTTATAACCAAATAGACCCTTATGATCATGTTCTGGAATGCTGGTATGAAATTAGTACTTTCTTCAAACATGAAGCATATATAAAATTGGATGGATATTGGGCAAGAAAAAAGACAATTTGTAGACAACATCTCCATTGTGCTAGAGAACCTAATAGGGCCCATAAGACTTTAGTTTTTTCTCATGGTGACTCTTGGCTTTGAGAGAGGTTTTCCTATAGGGCCAAAGGTGAAGAAAGCCCTAATCACGACAACTTCATTTGGTGACATTTTGGTAATGTTATGATAAATCGTATTGTACTACCATTTTGCAAGGGGAAAACCACTAAGCCCATTGATGTTGCCAATTAGAGGCCAAAAATCTGAAATATGTTCCAAGCAATTGTTGACTATTAGTTTAGGGATGATAAGTTGTGCTTATTTCCAACCATGTGGCCTATAGTTTAAACAACTTATGCCAAAATTAGAGTTTCAAATACCGTAATGGTTGAGTCAAGGCCAACTATAAATTAGGGTGAATGTCCTAGGGGATTGTCCACAGTCAAGACATCATTAAATTGGCCTATAATGATGGAATGACCTTTCTTCAAGAGATTTTCCATAAAATAACATATGGTATAACTGGTTGAGCATATGTCTATGACATCCTTAGTAAATCTCATGCATAAATTCTTGAAATCTATGGTAATCAGACCCAAGGTTCTTAACCTTTCTACTCCTAACACTATATCATAGTCACCCATTTAAATGGTGAACATGTGTAATTAGAATTCACAATCTCTGATTAGAACTCTTGCATTCTCACACTTTCCACCATATTCAACCATATCACCATTGGCTATCATAATTTAAAAATTGGGCACTATGCAAACATAACAATGGGTTTCTTTTGCCACTCTTATATGAATAAATATATGGGTGCTACCACTATCAATTAAAGAAACCACAAGTATGAGTGCTTCATGTGACCAACCAACTTCAAGGTCTGGAGAGCATAAATTCTGATAAATCATGGAGGGAAATTTTGAGGTTCCTCACGAGAAGACTTTAGGACAGTTTCAACATATGGAGTATTAATAGTTTCCTCTAATTTTTAATTCGAAAGGGGCTACATAAAAAAAGGTGGTCAATCTAGTTAGAGAAGGTTAAAACAATTTGAAATATTTTATGTTCCTTACATTTATATTATCTAAAATACTTATCATCACAATTACAACAACATTTGACATATTGATATATTGTTTCTTCCAATTGGGTTAGCTTGTGGACTCAATTGCGGAGAGATGAGGGTTAATGGTTTTAAATTCCATATGAGGTTGTGGGTAGGGAATAAAATATGGTTTTTTGTCTTATGCATTTAACATCATTTGTTCTTTTCTAACTTCTTCCAGAGGCTTCTAACCAATTAGCTAGATATTGCATTGTGAGGCATTAGCATTAGTTATAAGAGCATCTTACGAAGCATTGTTTTCACAACAACTCAACAAGGAGTATTGCTAGCAATATGGCCTTGTTAATATAAGGAATGAAATTCTTTTTATTGTTTTATTAAGAGGATGAAATAAAGAAGTAATTTTTTTATTAAAGTATTAGAAAATAATAGAGAAGATTACTCTTCACAATATTAATAATTTATAATGACTAAAAAGTTCATTATAATTTTTTTTTTGTTTGCCGATTTGTTTGAGTCTTGAGATAACTACATGTTTAGCTTTTGGCTTGAGAAACTGTGACCTAGGGGCATCTAAGCCATCAAAATCACCCATGGAGTACACCTGGCCTAAGCGACACCAGCCTTTAACATGGTTGGATTTTTGCCCACAGAGTTTCAATTCAATGACCTTCACATCATGGAGTGAATTAATAATTTACCCCATCACCGTCTATTCTAGCCCCATGGGCTTATCATAAATAATTTTAAATAAAACATATCGAGTAATATAAAAAATAAAAATAAAAATATACTTTATAAGGAATATATTAATGGTAAGGATCATTTTTATTAGTTCCTCCTAAAGCAATACTTTAACAATCAATTTTCTTATTGCCCATTATTAATTTAGCATTAACCTCTGCGTGTGTGTGTGTCTTATTAGAAAAAAAACAAAATTCAAAGATGTGATTGGTAGATAACTTGAAGATTTTATTATAGTCTTTGCATAATACAACAATTTTATAGATCATTTCTTCAAAATTTTCCTATAATTTTTAATGTAAGAAATATTCAATACTATAAACTTTTTGGACATTGTTGTAAGTATCATAAATATTTTAATTTAAAATATTATAATTTAATGTAGAGAACATGTAAATTATTTGAGAAAAAGAAAGAGCAGTTTCCTAGAACAGTGCAAGTTGGGAATTGGGTGGATGTCCTAATATCAGCTAGAGTTTCCCAAAAATTTATAGGGAACATTGATTACAGAAGCAACCAATATTATGTAATTAAAAAGTTTATATATATATAGATATATATATATATATATAATGTATAATATTTAAAATTCTTATATATTTTAAACATTTAAATTAACTTTTAATATATAATGTTAATAATATTCATTCAATAATCAAAATTAGTTTAGAACAATATTTGAGATTCAATGTAACATGTTTTATAATACCTTTAATTAAAACTAACTAAATATGTATACTTATTTGTGTTTTTTAATCATAGTAAGCATTGTTTTTTTACTTATAAACATTTTATTTTTATTATAAAAGGGATACATGTCC
>APFE031287403.1:11014-41448 GCA_000404065.3 Pinus taeda
AAATCTCTGTGCATATGTGTTTTTATGTGTTATGCTCTCGCATTGTTTATTTTTCTATGATTTAGAATTCGTATGTAGGTAATTTCTGTACGGGGTTAAAACCTACACATGTTCCCCTCTTGAGGGTGGAAACTCATGAGGCTTGTCAAAGACTGGCAGATGGTTGTTTAAGATCTATTGCTTCTCAAGATGAATATGAAGATAATTAGGTTCGAAGGCCTAGATGGCATTAAATTGAGCTATAACTCCATGGTAGCCCTTTTTTAACAATTTTTCCATCCGATGTGAGCTGATGATAGAGGTAGCTCCTGCCTGGAGTCCGTGGAGGGTATGTGTGTGGTTGTTCTGCTTAAAGCTCATATATAACTCCCTGAAATCCATTATGATTGGGCCAAGTGTGTGAAGCCATTCAACACCAAGGACAATGTCACACCCTCCCATGTGTATGGCAAACATGTGGGTCTTTAATTGATAATCCCCCATTTGAAGTTTGACATTTTCACAGTGGCCTTCATATTTCATTGTTCCCCCATCAACAATTTGGACCTGGAAATTAGAAACTGCTCGAACAAAACAATGCACTGCTTATGTGACTCTTTGATGGATAAAATTATGTGGTACTTCCACTATCAATCAAGACTACTACTGAGTGATGCTTAATAAAACCTCTGATTTTGAGAGTTTGAGGCGAAGAAATCCCTGCCAAAGCATGCAGCGAGATAACTGGTTCTTCAGGTACATTGTCCTGCTGGTTGTCCTCTTCTTCCTCCTCTGGTTGCTCAAGTGGTGGGGATTCCTCCGATGAACTGTGATCAGTAGCATCAATTTGAAAGAATTTGGGCTCCTTGCATTTATGCCTGAGGGAGTATTTCTCATCACATTACTAACATAATCCTTGCTTTCTTCTTTCCGCCATTTCTACTAGTGACACCTTTTGAACCTTGAGTGTTTGGGTAATGCTTTGATCCTGTGGGGAGTGACCCTTGGCGATGAAATTTGGGTGATTGGACTGGGCCGCTAACGCACGTTCGACTTCATGAGCTATCCTGCAAGCATGCAGCCATGAGCTAGGGTGGTGCAGTCAGACGTGGGCTTGTATGGCTTCTTTGAGACCACTGACAAAACATTCCACATAGAACTCATCGCGTAGACCTCCAGTGCAGAAAGCTAAGGCTTCAAAGCCTGCAATATATTCATTCATTGTTCCTATCTGTCGGAGCTTAGTGAGACGACCCAAAAAGTCAGATCCATGGTCAAAGCAATCCATAAGAGCTTTTTTTAATATCTCCCAAGTCAAGGGACTTCCATAGCAACATTGATGCCATTGCCACCATTGTCATCTTGCATTGTCCAAGTACATGATACCCACACTAAGCTGAGTCTCATTATCCAGAATGTAATTCAGTGTGAAATATTGCTCCATTTGTGCTATCCATGTGGCCAGGTGAGAGCCATCAAATTTATACATGTCCAACTTGGGTGGTCATGGATGGGATTGTTGGTGGGTGCCAAAGAGGTGAAGAGACTGGCTAGACTCACCCTCATTGTTTTCATTGCCAATATATGCATCCTCGCGTGCCTCCACCTTGCCCTTAGAGAGTGTTGCATTTAAGTTCTGCAGCTGCGCCACAACCTTTTTCAAGGCTGATTCAAGGTTTTCCATCCTCTCCTTCGCCATAACTTGAGCTCTAGTTTGTACCATGCACTGAGCCGATGTACTTGAAAGTTGGGACCGCCCGAATTTTTTGGCACTAACAATTGAATGGTACCACCTTGCTCAGCTCGTCGTCTTGATTCTTATGGGCTAAGACACCAATAAGCATCCCAGGGGGGTCTCAGGCTTTTTAATTAATTAATTAATTAATTTTTATTTTTTTAACTCCGAACGGAGTTTTACTCCTTGCTTAGGAATATTATAGTAGCTAAATCCCGGAAATGTCAATGCTGCCAAAAGTCCTGCGAAAGTCACATCCAAGTATAGGAACCCACACACTACTCAGATCTGGATGGCGGATCTGATGGATCTGAGAGATCTGAATGGCTGATCTAATAGATCTAAACAGCGGAACTGATTGTTGTTGTGGATTTGATGGATCTAATATATCTGAATGCCTGTTCTGATAGATCTGAATGACGGAACTGATTGTTGTTGCTGCGACAAAACCCAACTTGCGAGATCTGATCTGGCAAATATTGTGCATGATCCAGAGATAGAGAAGGGAACTATGGTCTCCAGGAGTGTCAGGTGCTACAAATCGCAATATACATAAGGGTCTGACAGTAGTACTCGGCCCAGTTTTTCAGGGCACTAACCAAGGAGGATCAACCGTACCCTTAGCTGTACAACCTAACTACCCTATCGTACGTACGAGTAATCTCTCCAAGTGTTGTTCTCGGTGTACTGTAGCAGCAAGATGACTGACGATTTATCTATCGCGCAATTTCAAGGGAGCTAGGGGGCTTCCGATATACCTAGAGGGTACTTGGAAGAGAGTCCATGCGCGGTTCTGTCTAATGTGCTACTACTCGAAGGGGTACCCACAGGGGTTACAAGGGAGTCCAAAAAGTGTGACCACCTCTTGTATTTTTTGCATGCATGCCTCTTCAAATCTGCAGGTTTATGCGCTCAACGACAGATCCCATGGTTTAAAGACGCCGGAACACGTCTCTAGCCAAAAAAAAATTTTGCTAAAAATTGGAGATCCCACCGGCCCTGGAAAGCGCTCTGATACCACTTGTTATGCTCTTAACCTGTAGAACGATACCAGAATACCAAATATGTGAAGAAATATACCCAGAACATAGAACAATGAGAAATAACAACAAGTATTTTATTATTTAGAAAGCAATGTTCACTTGCCTCTTCGAGGGGGAAACTTCAAATAGAGCAGAGCTCAATACAAAATAAGACACGATGCTCCTCGAGGGGAGTCTCTATCCTTTATATAGGATTCATACATGCAATACCATTGGGAAATACCATGGTTCTTATTAATACCATCTATCTAATACCATGGCCCATTTACAACTAACTATGGTCTCTTCATTAAATGCGGGTTAACCACTTACACAATTAATATGGGCTTTATTGACTCTTTACTTAACTATAACTATGACTTGATCCTATTACATAAATAAGGGGGTTAGGATGGGACCCTAACAAATTCTATCATCTTAGATCCATCTTAATTTTGGGTCTACCAAGTGCTGAGAGGGATAAATAGATTTCATCCCTCTAAGAGTGGTAGATGTGGAGTTAAGATGGATATAGGTTGGTTTTTATGATAATGAAGATATTAAATAGACTTAGGAAATTATATTGTAAAAAACATCTTAAGGTGAATGGTTAAAGCTACATTTAGTCACTTCACAAAATTTAGTAAAAAATTACCAATATCTACATTAATATTGGTATTTCTGATTTAACAAAAAAAAAAATCAAAACAGTGAAATCTTATCACTCTTTCTGCATCACCCTCGCAAAAGAGAGATAGTCACTGCCCAGATTTCCCACCATTTTTAAAACATTATCAATATGATATCTTCATGAAAAGGTTAAGGTACTGATGTTGGATTAGTTGTTTGAAAAATGTGTTGGTTTGTACAACCTTTCATCTTCTCTATTATTCTTAGTTTGTCATAATGATCTGTAGGGGTTGGGCCATTGCACCATATTGTCCTAAAAGGCGGAAATTGTACACCAAAAAGGAAATTAATCCACATGTTTCAACGATGTTAAAAAAATGCAAGACGTATTAAAGTACTGAATTATGCTAATAATCAATTTAGATTGGGAGAGAAGTAATTAAATTTTATTATTTAATTGAAGATTTCCAATTAAAATAATAATAAATCTACATTTATATATTTATATATTGATTGGAAGGCTTCTGACAATGGTCACTTCTTTCCATTAGATCCCCTTCAAGCCTTTAGGATACCTACTACTTTCTTATATTATATAGTTGGGGCTTGCTACTTGGCGTGTTCGAGTAAACAAACTTGATGTGTTTTTTTTATCTCGCAATTGGAGTCTATGGAATACAAAAGAAATTTGATAGCTTGACAAAAGTGGTAGAGAAAAGATTAATATCTCCTACCTTGACGAAATTGATGGTCAAGATCAACACCTACAAGAACTTTGGTGTGGAATATTATCAAAACTAATAGAAGGATATGAAAGAGTGTATAGTAAGAACCTTGACAAACACGACCACTGAAACTTGCGACATTGTTTGAAGGAAGAGAAAATCATGTTTCTTTTTTCCAAACATGTACGTTAGTCTATTATAGTTTAAAGAATATGTTTTCCTATTATCATATATGGTTTCATACTCTAACAGAACATTCGCCAAGACTTCACAATGTTTTATTATTCAGTGAAAGACTTACCAAGATCTTACAAGATTTTATAATTCAGTGAAAGATTCACCATGACTTTACAAGATAATATAATCTGGTGAGAGATTCGCCAAAAAAATTATATATAAACATTATATTATTGATAAAATCGCCTCCCATTTTTCCTATGTAGCATGGGGATTCGCCCATTTATTATACATATAAATTTAGGGTGGTTCTTAAAATTTTCCCTAACCACTTTTTCAATTTAAAAATACTTGTATGGATAAAAACCATGAGAATTTGTATCATACTAGGAGAATTTGTACAAACAACATTTCCGTGTAATAATACCAACCGACTTTATCCTTTCCCAAAGTACGCTATTTGTGATTTTCTCCATAGCCCACCTCGTAGTGTAGAGGTAAATCGAGTAATTTTTCATCTGATCAAATTGATTTTTAAACAATTCTTCATCTGCAAGATTCTGGTGGATATTGTAATGGAATTATTTAAGAGCATGCGCGCAGTTATAGGAAAATTAAAAAGAAACCAACCAATATGGAGAAATTAAAAAGAAACATCACAATTATGGTGAATTTTATTGATGAGAGAGAGTGTCATATTGTTTATTAACAAACAAAGGGCACTGTAATTGGAAATTGTTGCGAATGAGAACTGTGTACATAGAGCACAGTTTCAAGAACTGAGCTCAAATAGATGAACCTCAGTCATCTACAAGACTCCCAAGAATTCCCATGAGACCATCCTAGCAGAGATACATTTCTTGTGAAAAGAAATGAAATGTTGCATACCAAATGTTTTTCCAAAAATATAGGCAGGCACAAGCATGATAAACAATGAATTGACATAACCAAACAAAGCAATATATATACTAATACTAAAGCAGAAGATATAATTAAAATAAGCAATATATGTAATAATTCAAAAGCATATGTGAAGACATATAGGATTATCTTTCACTTCAAAGATCCAAGAGTAAACATTTTATTCATTCAAATCATATAGTGCACTTTAACTATGAAGGTGAAATTATATTTATCGGTTATTAATATTACATTTCGATTATGTAGGTGAAGTTGCAAGCGTGTATTGGGTTTCAATTTTATTAATGAGCAACTTCGTTCCAATCCAAAAGAAAAATAAAGAAGCCACATAAAAACAAAAACAAAGAGACCACATATAAACAAACATAAAGAAAGTATTATATGCAAAGGTTTGCATACCTTTCTATATTTCTGTTTTGAATATACATTTTATCCAAATAAAATAAAGTCGACGATACATTTCAATCTTGATGAATTATTTGTACTTTATGAGGTCAGTAAAATTATATATGTCTATATTTGTATCTGTTCTTCGTTGCTACTCGCCAACATTAACAATATAAAGTTTTTATTATGCTGAATTAAGTATCCATGCAAAACGTCTCTCGCAACTTCCGTTAAAAAGTGGTAACAACAGAACCAAAGTGTTGTGTTGTTGTTTGAAGCAAGGCTTGAATTGTTTGAGGAACCCACAAGAAATGGCCATTTCTTCTCTTCTCTCTGGGAGTCCATGGGAGAAAAGGAAACACTATGCATATTTTGGCCTTGGCCTGTTCCATGGGCTTAGACATCTCTCTTCTTGAATCTTTAAAAGAAAAGACACTTTCTTGATTTTCTTAATATGTTAAGCATTATGTTGAAACTAGCCCAGAAGCATTGTTAACTCTCAAGGCTAATTCAGTTTCTTGGTTTCCAATAAGAAGACTGAAGTCAGATTCTAACAGTTTAATTCTCAAATCTGTATCGTTTCCCTCAAGCAGAATAGTGAGGATCTACCTTCCATCCTTGAAATAAATTTGTGTAATGTTTACAAAAGGTTGTTTATCTAGTCTCAGCAGCGTGTAGAGATCACGAACATGAACATTATATGGTTGAGGTATGTTACCCAATGCAACTATTTCACCAAAGATACCATAGGGCCCAATCTATGTAGGGATCTCCTCATACCCATCCTCTCCAACAATTACCTCTTCCAGAAACCCACCATCTACTGCATTTCCTTGTTCCATTATCACCTCACCAGGAAGGAAAGACTCTTCTTTCAATCTAGTCACAATCTGGTTTATGAATTCCTCAGTGAAATCCTTGAAATGAAGAATCTATGCAACTTCTAACATACATAATGACTCTGAAACCTTTGCCCTATTTGAAACTGGAATATCTTCTAGAACACTAGCTTCGCCATAGCTACTTTCATAGTCCAACCTTAGAAGACCTTTGATTTAAGCCCTTATATGCTTGGCCAATTTGTTTATGTTCATGTATTTCATCAGATTAACCATTTTAACCCTAAATCTTTATGTCTTGGATCCCTTAACAATGAGTGCAATCAAGTTACCAATAAAATAGACCCCAAGAATCATATTAAAAGACATATAAATCATTACAAATATCATTTCCCTGTAATTAAGTGCATGCACATCTCCATATCCTACTGTGGCCATGGTAGTTATTGCAAATATAGAGAGATTATGTACAATCTTGACAAGTTGATCTCCCTAAAATGAGTATAATGGTAATCTGCGAAACTTAAACTTCCAACCCATGTAGACCCTTCATTTTCCTCTGGAATAATTTTGGCCAAATAATAAAAGATGCAAGCAGCAATATGTGTGCAATACAACTCCACATAGATGAGTTTCAGAATCCTTGTGAATAAATAATTTATACAACTATCTTTTTTCCATTTTCTGAAAAAAAATCGCACTCGATACAATTGGATCCACAACAAATACCTCACCTCTTATTTCCTGCATGAACATTTGTAAATAATATCCCATGGAAATCAGCCAAGAAAAACCAAAATGATATTTTTTTTTGCATAACGAACAACAATTTTTCAGCGATCATACACCATCTTATAAGTATGTGAGTCTCTATTGGAAAGAAAGAACCGAACACAAACCTCTATCAAAAAATAACTTGTGCCGCAGTGTCAAGGGCCCACAAATGATTCAGAAAGCCACAAAAAAAACCCAAATTCAAAGGGTGTAAAGCAAGAGGAATAAAATGCCCAAACCAGGATAAACCACGACCACTATCTATAGACTGAACCATCTTGTTCTATAAAGAAAGTTTTGAGAAAAACCCTTAACCAATCTCGGTCTTGTTTCCTGACATTAGTCAGCGCGGGTTCGATCCAGACGCAATTATTTAACGAATAAGGACAACCTGCTTCCAATTGATGACTTCATTGAATCCTCATAGTCCATTAATTCCAATTCCTCCAGTGATTCTCGTCTACTCCTTTTAGTTTTTTCAATGCCATGGAGTAGAATATCTTCAAATTCTGTAGATATCTAGTCATATGGTGTGGCATCCAAACAATCATGCCTTTAGAAAGGATTGGGATAAACATGGGCTTAATAATCCACACTTACAGCCACTTATATAAAGCAAAAGTGAAAGTGGAGGATATAAATTATATATGGGTGGGAATGTATGATAAAACTATGTGTGGATCGGACTATATATATAATTGATGGGAATGTATGATAAAACTATGTGTGGGTGGGACTGTATATGTAATTGATATAGTGGAGGATATAAATTATATATGGGTGGGAATGTATGATAAAACTATGTGTGGATCGGACTGTATATATAATTGATGGGAATGTATGATAAAACTATGTGTGGGTGGGACTGTATATGTAATTGATTATAATTTAGTTGGGGAAAATACATAGGACGTCATATCAATTTAGTGAAGGAAGGATTTGTTTTAGGAGTTTAAATCTGAGTGCGTTGTTTCAAATCTGTTTTTAATTTATAAATAGATTATCTGTCTTGAAAAATCATTTGGGCTATTTTCAATTTATCAATAGATTCAGGGTAATGAAAAATCTTTGGGGTATTTAGATCATATAGAGTTTATCAATTAAATTTATAATTTTAACATTTTTTTGAGGTTAAATTTATGATAATTTTGAAAGGAAAAATCTGTCCAAAAACTCTTCAAAATTCAGATAAGTTGACTAAAATAAATTTATATGTTTTGGTTTTTTTTCCAGAGTAGTACTAATTTTGGATAAGATTGTACAATTTTACTCTTATATATATATATATTATATATAATATATATATATATATATAATATATATATCAATAGGGGTTTTTCATGATGTATATATATATAGAGTGTTATGAAAAACTTGTGAGATATTTGAATTTTGCATATTATATAGTAACAATTTGGTATTTCAAGAAGTTTTCAACTAGATTTTTTTGGACAAAATTGACTAAAAAAAAGTTTTGAATGTTTTTTTTTTTAGGCATGTTTATTTTGAAATAGGACTTCCATCATTTTAATTTAATTATCAAT
The DNA here is from genome assembly GCA_000404065.3 of Pinus taeda. NCBI lineage: Eukaryota > Viridiplantae > Streptophyta > Pinopsida > Pinales > Pinaceae > Pinus > Pinus taeda. Next base: position 19,748 of record APFE031287403.1, read on the forward strand.
AATTATAAGTGGAAGGTATGGATTTAACTTCTATGAAATATTCTAGAATATTCATAGTAGTATACAAAAGTCAAAGATTAATAATTATCTTCAAAATAGTTATGCTCTCGTTATGCTCTTTTTTTCTCTTTTATTAAATTGATTAAATGAACTAATGTCATTTGAAGTGAGTTATGTTTTTTTGGACATGTGGTATTGATAAGCCATGGTATTTAAAATCTCCATGGTTAAAAGTCTTGTTCCACGTTTTTTTAAATGTATGTATGTTTAAGTTATATATTAATTATTTTAATAATAATAATAAAATAATTTTTAGGATTTTTTTTAAATGTGAGATGTATAATCAAATAAATGTTTAGATGCTTATTATGATAATGATATTTAACAATGCCCATGGAGCTTTGTATTGATGGTGAATGAGTGCATTGTTAAGGCACTCCTTGCAATAGGTCACTGGCTCAAATCCCCTGTGGGTGCTTACCTACCAAAAAAGAGATAATGATATTTAACAACTATTTAATTTATACGGCATCACTAGTATAATTTTATTTCTTTTTCCTTCAAATTGATCAGTAAATATTAACATTATTAAGTTTTTTAATTATTGTAATATAAATATGTTATGGTTTGTTATTTTGGTCTTCCAACATATTTTTTTTTGGTTAAATTTGCCAAAAATTCAATAAGAATTTGTTGGAATAATAAGTTTGAGTTGTCAAATCTATATAATTTTAATTTTTCAAAAGATTGTATTTATTTATATATTCAAAAACACATGTCACACCCAAAAAAAAATCACAATTTCACTAAACAAAATTGTTCCCAATTTTAAGACAAAAAACCAAAACATAAGAAAAAACTATAATGCATATTTATAATTATTAAAATATAAATCTGAATTAAAATAATAATAAATAATAATAATAATAATTAAGAAAGAGAACCAAAACATAAACCCTAAAAGAAAACTATACAACACCTCTATAATTTGAAAAGAAAATATGCCCAAAAATCTTTCAAAAATTAGAACGGCTAGATTAAAATAAGTCTTATATTTATTGGTGTTTTCGGGAGTTGTACAATTTTCAGTAAGATTGTAAATTTTAATTATATAAAATGCATTTTTAATGTGTATATATATTTAACATCACGAAAAACCTAAACCTTTGAGATATTTGAATTTTGAGTCAAAATTGAGTATTTCAAGAATTTTCTACAAGATTTTTCAAGTAAAAGTGACAAAAAAATGTTTTGAAAAGACAAAAACATTTATTCATCAAACCACACATTTGTTTTACAATTGAACCTTGATAAGTTTTTTCTTAATAGACATTTTTATTTGGAAATAGGACTCCATAATTTTAATTTAATTATCAATAATTATTCGGCAAATGGTAAGGATTTAACTTCCATAAAATATTCTAGAGTATCATAGTAGTGTACACATTTTACAAATCAAAGGTTGATAATTACTTTCAAAGTAGTTATGTCTTTTTTAATTAAATTGATTAATTAAACACATGTTATATGAAAAAGTGTCATTTGAAATGAGTTATAGTTTTTTGGACATGTGATATGGGCATGCCATGGTAATGTAATAAAATCCATTTGCATATTAAAAATATTGATGGTAGAGTAAGGATAAATCTCCACGGTTAAGATCCTTATTCCATGTTTTTTAAATGTATCTTTAAATTATATATTAGTTATTTTAATAATATAACTTAAAATAAATTTATAATTTAATCAGTTTTTATGATTTTTTAAAAACTGATATATATAAATAAAGTAAGTGTTTTGATGCATGGTTATCATGGACACGGATCAATATTAACCATTATTAAGTTTTGTAACTGTTAGAGTATAAATCAATCTATTATATTTTGGATTTTTAGTATATATTATGGTTAATTCTACTTAAAATTCAAAAAGTAAAAATAGTTAGAATTATTAATTTGAAATAGCTAATTCTATATAATTTAATATTTTCAAAACATTAAATTGATTTATATATTAAAAAAGACAGTTTACACTTGTAAAAAAAATTACAATTTTACTTTAAAAATATCCCCAACTTTTAAAGAAAAAAAACAAATCATAAAATTAAACAAAACAACAAAACAAACAAATACAAAAACAAAAACAAAAACAAAAACAAAACAAAACAAAAAAACAAAATGCACATTTATAATTATAAAAATATAAATCCAATTTTTTAAATATTATTCCCAAATTATAAGAAATTGAACCAAAACATAAAACATTAAAAACTCATACTTCACCTTTATAATTATTAAAATATAATTCTGAATTTGTATACATCTAGTAATATAAATTGGAATTATATTTGTCCATTTTAAGGTATCTTGTGTTAAAATATACATATCAGTCTAGATCCATTTTAAACCTAGATCTATCAAACGTCGAGAGGGATCAAATCTCTTGAGGTGAAAACCTATTTTTTGAGTGCAAAAATTGAGGAAAGGTTGATACCTTGAGAGATTTAATCGCTCTTGACACTTGATAGATTCAGGGTTAAGATTCGTCTAGGCTAGTTATATAATATTGTATAATATCTATATTTGTATCTATGTGTCTCTTTCTTATTCCCTTTCTCTATCTCACCCCCCAAATAAACAAATTCTCTCTCTCTCTCTCTCTCTCTCTCTCTCTCTCCAATATCTCTCTCTTATCACTCCCACTCTCTCTCCACTTTTTCTCCCTCTGTGTCTTTCTTCTTCCCTCCCCCCCCCTCCAACTCCATCTCTATCTCTCCTTCTCTCTATTGATTCCTCTCTTTGTCATTCTCTCCCACCTCCCTTTATCTCTCCCCCCCAATCACTCTCTCTCTTATTTGTAACTAAAAACTGAAGGTGATATACAAATTGCTAGTGAAATTTTATATGTGTTTTAGGTAATGGATCAAGTTACTAAACAAATAAACAAGTGATTTTTAAACACAATTAATAGTCAAACAGAGGCAAATAATTATTTCATAAACACATAACAGTAAAACATGATAAAGGAGTTCACCCCTCTCTTGGGCTACATATCCTAGTCCAGCTTCCAATGCATAACCTCTTTCATTATGCTCAAAAATATGTGTTTACATGAATTTTTATTGCTCAAAATGCAAAAATAATGTCTCTAATGGCTCCAGAAAAGTCAAAAACCCATAGTTGGGCTCTTGTTGCACTCAAAAAGGGCAAAAAATTACTGAGTTATGCTCCATAACAATTTTCCTGCTAATTGTGCTACAATTTGCACACACCTCCAAAGTATCCTACAATTTTTCCCTTTTAGGCCACATGGGGCAACAAATTTGTCTCGTGTTGACGAGATTCACGCCAATTTAGGTGCAAGTTGCTACTAACTTTAATTATCAAATGAACCCCCATGAGCGGATACGATGGGACTACGTGGCTTGTTCTCTGCCGTAGGGTTCGGGTTCAATTACCATCAAGTTCCAATTGTGCGATAAATTGTGGTTAGTTCCACATACCGTGTCAGAGGTTTGATAGCTGCACCAAAACCCAACTACTGCCCGCACTTATATGAGGGCCTCATATGGCCAAGGGTTGGCCCCCTATTTGTTTTTCCCACCATGGTTCCATAGATGCATATGACCTGAACTCGCACTAATATTATGCTCCCATTCCATCTCTGTCAGGGTTTTGCACCCTTTCGTTGGCGCTATGGTCGTGTGAGGCCACATGTGGCCCAGGTTGGCCCAGGCTAGCCCCCTTAACCTTCCACGCTCCTGGTTCCATTGAGGGTCATGTGACTCAGGGGCTAGCCACCTTAAATTTACCTTCGCCCGTGGTTCTACTGCGAGGTTATATGGGTGGTGTTATGGTACCATGGGTGGTGGCCACGAGGCTGGGGCTACGCTCTAGCCCACATTCCTACCCCTAGGTCCTCATGGGCGCGATGACCAGGGCTGGGTCTTAGACCTGGCCCCAACCTCCAAATGCACCATTGTTAATGTTTAAATAAAAGTTGGAAATTTTGTATGTTAAGTGGCATGGTGGTGGCGCAATGGTTGAGACCTCTAGTTGCTTGGCAGGGGTCGTGGGTTCGACTTTGATGGTTTCTTGGCCTGATCCATAACAAAATGTTGGTCCAACCCTTGGAGTCCACTTGGCTTCCTCTTGTTGGCCCACATGGCACTCCCACATTGGTCCATGACAAATACACAGTTAGCCCATTATAAAATAAAATAATTCCTGAGCCAATCAGAAAAGGACAACTGGCGAAAACCCATTAGCCAAAAAAAAAAAAATTGGAACAATCAAGAGAGGTCATGTGACATCCTACCACTGGCCCAATATCTCCAGTCGCTTATCAATTTTGCCAAATTTTATATGTTTGAGATTTCAATGAGAACATGATATCGGGAGCATACAATATAGATTTTAAGTGAAATGAGTTGCATTGTATTCAGATCACTGAGATCTATCCATTCGTTTAGGTTTCGAGCTCTATCACACACTTTGAATTTTGAGCACTGAATTGATCCCCTAGATCACTCCTCCCCATTGGAATATTTTGGACCTCCAAAAGCTCATTTTTAGTTAACAGATTAGGGTATTACATTCCCCTCCCCCTTCATTTTGCATTGTTCTTGATGCACAACACCATACTAGTGTACATGCTTACATATGAAAATTTTTACATCATAATATTCAATAATTCATAGTCAAAAGTGAAGTACCTCAACCCATTTGTTTTTGTTTTTTTTTGGTTATTTTTAGCCTCTCATGAAGGTACTTCACTTTTGAAGTCTTTATCTTTTTGTCAAAGATAAGACCTTGTTGTAATTCTTCAAGATGTTTAGATGAGAAAACTTTTGCTAAATAAATCTAAAGATTCTCTCCTCGACCTTCAATTAAAGAAGACTTATTCAATTTCAAGTTCACTTCACCTTGAACATTGTAGTCATGATGATGCTTAGCATGTCTAGCCTTGCACTTGGCTTGACTCTTTACCAAATGTGATCACCATCGCCATGCACCATTCTTCATCAAAGAAAAAACATTATGGAACCCACAGGAATATATTTTAGAACTAATGTATTCTTTGTCAAATAGCTTTTGTATCTTCTTTTTGACTTTTTCATTCTTTAACAATGGCGTCTTGTTCATACTAATGTTCAACAATGATTCATCTTGTTGCAAATGAAATTCACATTATTTTCCTCTTTTAGGATGCAACGTGTTAGACTCCTGAAACATCCTATCACATGGATTAGCAACCTCAATGAAATCAAATTTCAAACTTGATTCATATCCTTGAAAGAGTTCAGATTCATCATCATATTTATGTTTAATCATCAACAATGTAAAATTATGACTAGCATTTACAAACCTCTTCATTTATCCAACATTCACAAGAGATAAATTCATCTTCTTGCCATGTGCTCTAACACTGTACTCAATTCCATCTTTAAACATGTGATACTTGTTCTCATGGTGATGAAATATGGATTTCCTATCATATAAATATGGGCTTCCCAAAACAATCCCACAAATGTCAAGTGGTACCACATCAAGTTCTACCTCATCAATAAAATTTGCAGTGATGGAAAATCTAAGCATGCATTTTCTTGTCACTTGCAACTTAGCATTGTCACATACCCAACCCAAAGGATAAGGTTTAGGATGAGGAATGGTTTCCAAATTTAATTTTTTGACAATGTCTTTTGAAATGAGGTTTTCTTGTGAACCACTATCAAGCAAAGTATCTACCTTGTTATGTTTTGTGATGATTCTAATATGGAACAAATCTATTCTTTCTCTTTCATTTTGAGTTTCAATGGGTTTTCTAGAAGAATTAATCCTTGCATTTGAATCCTTACCTTTCAATCCCATGGCTATGATCTTTCTTTCATCTCCGGAATCGGATCCTAGATCTTGTTGCGTAGTTGTAGCAATCTTTTCTTTCTCCTTGTTATTAAATTTTTTGGGTCTCATCTCAGGATGAAGTTTCCAACAGCGATCTTCATCATGGCCTTATTTAGAACAATGTATACATGTGAGATTTTATCCTTCTTTCTTGACCGAATAATTCTTCTTATATTTTCTTTAAACCTCCCTTTTCCTTTTTCTCTAAACTTGAATGACTTCTTACTAGTTTCTTCAAAAACATTTTTCCCTCTTGCCTCTAAATGAGTTTCTTGTACACATACTTCATCTAATTTTATAGGGTTCAACATGATAATGGTATGTCTCAAGTGGCTATGTAATCCTCCATTGTATTTGAGAAAAATATCTTGAGAGGACAAATCTATACCCGAAATCAAAGCTCTTTTCCTAAACTCTCAAGTATAACTTCACACATATTTCCCCTTAGTTTGCCTAAATTTTTCCCAATCCATAATAGATTTCTTCATGTATGATAATGGATAAAGTTGCCTTCTTATTGCAACAACAAAATCATTCTAAGGGGATCAAACCTTACCATGTTTCTTCATGTCCTCTTAAGTTTTGGCTTCCCACCAAATTAGTGTTGCACCTTCCAATCTAAGAGAAGAAAGCTGAATTTTGGTCTCCTCATCCTTGATTCTTTGTATCCCACAATACACTTCAATCTAAGGAACCCAATTATCCAATTTCTTAGCATTGACTTCCCCATCATACATAGGCAATTCAAACTTAATATCAAGCTCAATAAAAGGAGTTTTACCGTGTCCTTTTGGAGAATTTGGAGGTGTGTTTGAAAGGGTATAAGAAGTAGAATATGAGGATGAATATGAGGATGAGGATGGAGGTGAAGGTGGTGGTTTGTCACCATTCCTTCCAGTTCCTTTTGGAGGCTTGTCTCCCTTTCCTCCATCTCCTTTTGGAGTTTTTGAGCTCTTTCCATACAATCTTGCATTCCTCTCTTCATAAAGAACCTTTACTTATTTCAGACATATCAAAGAATACTTTTCTAAAAATTCTTTCATCTTCAGACATCCCTTCAGAAACTTCTTCTTGTGCCATGACTATTGAGGCTTGAGGTGTGTTTGTTCTCGTTGAAACAATTTGAGACCTTGGCTCCAAAAGTTCTCCTTCTCCTCTTTTAAGCTTCAACCATGTAAGCATCAGAAAAACTCTTGCAAACAAAATCAAACCTTCACAATATCCTAATGCTCTGATACCAAAATGATTTGTAATTGAAAATTGAAGGTGATATACAAATTTCAAGTGAAATTTTACATATGTTTTGGATAATGGATCAAGTCAATAAACACATAAACAAGTTATTTTTGAACACAATTAACATTCGAACAAGGAAAAATAACCATTTCAGAAACACATAGCAACAAAACATGATAAAGGAGTTCACCCTTCTCATAGGCTACATCTCTTGGTCCAACTTCCAATGTAGGACCTCTTTCATTATGCACAAAAACATGTGTTTACATGAATTCTAAGTGCTCAAAATTTAAAAATATTGTCTCCAATGGCTCCACAATAGTAAAAAACCCCTAGCTGGGCTCTTTTTGCACTCAAAAGGGTCAAAAAATGACTAAGTTATGCTCCAAAAAAATTTTCCTTCTAATTATGCTACAATTCGCACCAACCTATAAAGTATCCTACAATTTCCACCACATGATTGCCTCTCATTGGTCCACGTCAAATACACGGTCAACCCATTATATAAAAAAATAATTTATGTGCCAATCACAAAAGGACAAATGGCGGAAACCCATTGGCCAATAAAATTCAAATTTTTGGACCAATCAAGAGAGGCCATGTGGCAACCTGCAATTGGCCCAAAATGTCCAGTCACCTATCAATTTTGCCAAATTTTACATGTTTGATATTTCAATCAGAACACAATATCAGCAGCATACGATATTGGTTTTGAGCGAAACAATTTGCGTTGGATTCATATCATCGAGATCTATCCAATCATTCAAGTTTCGAGCTTTCTCACACACTTTGATTTTTGAGCACTAAATTGATCCCCTGGATCAATCTCTCTCTTCCATTTAACTTTGTCATTATTTACCTCCCTCTATCCTTCTCTCTCTCCCCTCCATCTCTATGTCTCCCTCTCCCTTTGTTCCCCTTCTCTCCCTATCTCTCTTTTTTCTCTTCTCTCCTCTCTCTTTCACTCTCTCCCCATCTCACCCTCATCACTCCCTCTCTTTTTCCACATGTATCTCTCTATGTATTTGTTCTTTCCTACGTCTCTCTCCCCCTCCAACATTCTCTCTCCCCCCAATCACTCTCTCTCTCTCTTCACCCTCAAGATTTGTCATTATCTCCATCCATCTCACTCTCCCTCTCTCCCCCCCTCTCTCCCTTAAATTCGATTCCATGATATTGTGTTTAAGAAAGTATCAAAATTAAAAAAAATCTCAATTGGTTGTAAAATATTAAACCCATAGTTTGGATCAATCATGGCAAAGAAAATACAATAATGAAAAACTTAAAACAATCATGCACTACCTTCCCTTTATTATTGTTACTCAATTTGTTTGCTCTCATCACTTGGATCCTTAGTTAAGATGGATCTATGTTGGTTCTTAGTAATATTATATTATTTATATTATAATGTATTTCACATTTTTATATATAAAAGTATTTTCATTTTTAATTTTTATTGAATTAGTAGTTGTGAGGATAAAGGGTTTAGATATATCTCAAGAGTAATCATAGCCTTTTTCCTTTTAGATTTAATTAAAAAATTGTTATAACATTAATATTATATTAATTGTTATAACATTAATTTACTTACTGTTAAAATATTAATATTAGCATCGTGAATGAAAAATAATGAGAAAAGTATAACAACATTTAACTATATAAAATTTAAATGAAATATAACATTCAATCACAGTATTAACATAATAATCAACATAATGATTAGATTATTTATCTTTATAATGTTTTATAAAACCAGTTATAGATATTAGAAATTCCACCCAACTATAGACTCTACTACTCCAAGTTTGTCAATAGCAAGTCATCCTGAAGATAGAGCTATGAATCCACAATGATGAATAGTCTCATATGGATGTTTATTGTCCAACTAATAGCCCAATGCACGGTAAAAACATAACGATGCAACTCCTGTAGCAATTATAATTGCTCGACTCTATTCCTCATCGGTTTGAACAACCTAAGGGATGATATTTCCTTCTCTACAATATGATCCCTCAAACAATCTCCATCCCCTCCAAGGCTCCAACAAAAAATCAGCTAAGAAATTTCTAGTTAATGAATCCAAGAAATCCAACTCTAATAGGAGTGTTCACAATAGCCTCGACACAAGCTCTAGGGTTATTTTTTAGTGAGAAATATTCACATGCATATAGCCTAGCTCATAGCTAATTAGAAATTTCAGCAAGTTGTCCTTATTACATAGACATAACTTCCTCTACTTCTCATAACACTCAATTTGTTTTTCTTCACAACTTTTTATTTGTAAAAACTCCATCCCCATTCTAGTTGAATTTCCTTTTGCCATGCATGAGGGCTCTCACCATTGTCAAAGAATGATTATACTCATCTCATGCTATCATAACTAAATGAGATGACTCTCTCACCCACTACTTGCATGTGTGGATTTAGGCCCATGCTTCAATAACTACGAAAAATGACTTTTCTACCAACTTCGCACAAGTATTTAATGATTGGCATTAACAAGTCAAATGGGGATTATGTCGTAATGATAATTAAATTAGGAAAATTACATGGGTTTATAGGAATATGGGATTTTCCCTTGGAGCCAAGTTCATCCCACTCACTTGTGCAATCATAGTTCCCTATGATTCCATATTTATATATCTGGTTGTTGGTGATGCAGTTAATTTTATTATTTTTTAGATATAATGTTTATGTATCATATGACTAAACCCTTTACCATTTATAAGATCTACCAATATATATTTCTAATCCATTTATCAAAATTGGGGTATTACATTCCCCTCCCCCTTCATTTTGCATTGTTCTTGATGCACAACACCATACTAGTGTACATGCTTACATATGAAACTTTTTACATCATAATATTCAATAATTCATAGTCAACAATGGCTCCAACAAAAATTTCAGCTAGCAACATCTACTTCCTCTTCAGCCGGCACAACCCAAGGAAGTGTGCCCCCTTCTTTGCATCACAATCCATCTTGATTTCCTATTTCCCTTCGAGGGCTCTAGCATAGGCCAATAAGAAGTCTTATAATGTGGCTCTAAGAACACTATTGCACCAAAATGGAGCCTCTATGCATTTATACAAAAATGTATACTCATACTTCTACAAAATCCACAAAAGACTATGGGTACTTCTCCCATATGGCCTCCTCGTGCTCCCATTTAGCGTCCTTAGGATCGTAATCAGTTCAGTGGACCCTTACTGAAGCAATAAATCGAATTTCTAAGAACTTTGAATTTCTAATCTAATATAGTAACCAACTCCATGTGGAATTTCTCTTTGTACTCCTAAATTATAATCCAATCAACTATATCTTTAAAATCCTATACATACTTTTTTTTAAAGTGCATAAAATATATTATAAATTTTCATAATACAAATAAAGCAAGCATGTATACCATTGTCTCTATTCCTTTGTAACTATATATTTCAATTGATTATAAGCAACTTGGAGGACGTTGGATACTGGGGATGTCATATCAAATTAGTATAACCACTTTTCTCCACGGATGGATTTTCTTTCTCATTGAATCTTACATCTTATTCTTTTGGTAAGGGTTTTTTATTTCTTTTCTGGGTTGGGTGGTATAATAATTATTTTAAAGATTAAAAATATACCATCTAGTAATAAAAACTGGAATTTATATGCCTCCAATATAAGTATATCCCTCCAAATTAAGGTATTTTATAATTGGAATTTATACCCGTCCAATTTAAGTATATCCCCCGAGTTAAGGTAATTTATATTGAACTATTCATATGAAGTAGCATTTTAAAATGATATGAGAGTCATATATAGAATGGACAAATCAAGCCTTGAGAAAGGGTTTGAGGTAAACCTTGAAATGGCAATCACCTTTTGCAATTCCTTATATAAAGCTAAAAGTTTATATAAATGAAAAATAGGGTGGAATCACCATATTTTGTTTATTTATATAAAACTTTAATATTATAAAAGTGGTAAAAGAGGTGATCATTACAGCAAAGTTTATCTCAAACTATGTGTCCTGGTTTGATTTGTGTCTAGGTTTGATAAACAAAACATCTCTCATATATAAGAGGTTACGTCTATCATATATAAGAGGTTATTGTTTATCAAGATATTAAATTAATCATATATGGGATATTTTTGCTTTATTTAAGAGGTTATTGTTTATCAAGATATTAAGTTAATCATATATAGGATTTGAAATTGTGATTTGCTTTGAATACTTTTATGTAGTGATTTGAATTTTCCCCGATTTGTGAATTCCTATAAACAAAAAATCTCTCATGTATAAAGGTTATTGTTTATAAGATACTAAATTAATTATAAATGGGATATTTTTGCTTTCAAGAATATTCTTTTTAGTGATTTGAACTTATCTTTTTATAAAGTGATTTGAACTTGTGATTTGCTTTAAAGAATTTTTTATGCAGTAATTTGAATTTGTGAGGTTGAGAATAATGATAATGTATAAATGATAAGCTATTTTATGTCATATTTTTTTGAGAGGTGAATTTTTTTTTAATGGTTGATGTAAGGCTTTTTTTTTTTTTAAGCAAATACTATGTATCATATAGTATTGTAATCATTTAAGTATATTTTAGTATAAATTAGTTTGTTTGAAGCCTTACATTATATGATATTTATTATAGCTTATGTTTAATAATTGCAAGAATATGTGATGTTTAGTTTGTATCTTTCTGTTGTCAAAGATACCCATTATAAAAATTATTGCATAGTTAGTCACTGAGATTCTACGTGATTCTCCTTAGTGGTACAGGGTGGTTGATGCTACAATTAATGGGCCTAAATCATAATAGAGGTTTCATGTTTCTTCCACTTTCTTCTTCATGTTTAAAAATCAATATGCAAGGCTACTTAATCTTTATTTAGTTCTTGTTGGCATTGCATATGGTAGTTTCCCTATGTTTTCTCATTCCATAGTTAGAGATTTGGGATGACATCATAATGGTAAATGGATAGGATATATTCTCAACATCGTAATATACTCAATAGGGGAATTTTGAGGTAAAAAATGAGCCTCAAAACAAAAAATTTACCAACAAAATTAACTTTACATGAACCAATAGGATTCAAGATAATGATGTCATGAACTAGTAGGATTCAAGATAATGATGTCATCCCCAAGGGATAATATTTTAGAGGGAAAAGAAGAAAACTACTTTTTTAATTGTAATTTTTACTTATCTCCTTGTAGGTTTACTCAAATGTCAAGTTTATACACCCATTAGATGAAAAATTAAATCAAATGAATACCCACTCTAAATATTTCTTAGTAGATCCACATCGAAAAAAAATAAAAAAAATACATGAAAAAAGAATGTTCAACACCCTTTTTTCATGTATTTTCATTTTTTTATGTGGGTCTACTCAAAAGTATGTAGAGTGGGTAGGCATTGGATGTGAAATTTAATTTTGTATCCAACAAGTGTCTACACTTAACATTTGATTAAACCTAGAAGGAGATAAGCTAAAAATACAATTAAAAAAGTAGTTTCCTTTCCCTTTCTTTAAAAATTCATAACTCTTATTTTATTATGTTAAGTAGTATTTTATTATTTTCTTTAGGAGACCCATTTTAGACCTCAAAATTCCTCTAATGTTGGGGAAGAAGCTAGGCCTTTAGTCCTTCTAGTAAACTCTATCAACGAGAGGCCACATGGACAAAATAGGTATTCCCATCTTATTTCATGTTTCCTAAGGGGCATATGTTTAAATATTTGCAGGATCAAAATTACCCAATCTTGTACTTCAAATTTCCTTTCACTACGATGTTGTTATTCTTATTGTTTCATGATATATTGTGCTATAACTAGGTTTTTCTTCAATAGTTTGAGAACCTATTGTTACTTCCCTATCTTTTCCTCCTCTGTTTCAACGTTTGCAATTTATTTCAATGGTTAAGTGATAGATGGAGGATGATATCCATACAATTCCATAAATGGGGACATTTTTTATGAAGTATGGAAGCATGTGTTTTACCACAATTTTGCCAAGGCCAACAACTTGACCCAATGTGTTTGTTTATTTGATGCAATGAAAAAAGGATTTCTTCTAAACATTTATTCATAATCTCAATTTTCCTATTGGATTGAGGAAGGGAATATGATCGATGAGCCAATTCAGTACTAAAACAAGAAAATAATTTGGTCAAATATTTCAAGTGAAAATTAGATACCTACAATAATCTTAGGGAATCCATGTAGATTTTGAATTATTTCCATGAATGTTGTAACTACTGCATTTGCTTTAAAAGGGTAAAAAAGAGAGAGAAAATGGGCATGCTTTGACAGTTAGTCCACTACTACCACGATGACATTCTTTCTTTTAAATTAGGTAAACTTGTAATAAAATCCATTGAAACTTGTTTCCAATGTTGGCTTGGTATAGGTAATGGTTGTAAGAGACTTGGGTTCTTGATTATCTCCCCCTTATTTTGTTGGAAAATCACATATTCAATCACAAGCTTTTGAATGTTAGTTTTAAGACCTTTCTAGAAAAAAATATTCTTGATCCTATACTAAGTTTTCAAGAACCATGAATGTCGTTGTATAAGAGAAGTGTGCAATTCCAAAAGGAACATTTATTTGAGTTGGCGTTTCTGACATAAATATAGGGAATATTGATACCACAATAAATCATTCTTCCATATAAATTTATCGAATGCACTTGGGTCCTTTTGTATTTGTTGAATGATCTTGTACCTTCTAATCCTATGTTAATTTTTCAAGTATCATGAATTTCCTTGTATAAGAGAAGCGTGCAATTCCAAAATGACCTTTTATTTGAGTTGGGGATTCTTACATAAATATAGACAATATTTATAATGTTATAGATCATTATTCCATACAAATTTGTCTGATGCACTAGGGTCCTTTTGTAGTTGAATGATGTTTCATATCTTCAAATATTTCTTCCGTTACAAGCTTGCTTCTTCCACCCAATTAGATTGTAGAATAGAAATAATCAATAGTAAACCCTTTATTTCTTCTTCTATCCTTGAATGTGAGTCTACCACCATATTATGTTTTCCTTTTTTGTAGATAATTTCAAATTCATAACATAGAATCTTTGTAACCCATTTTTCTTACTCTTCTAAAGATAATCATTGCTCCGAGAAGTACTTCAAACTACCACAACATGTTTTTACTTTAAACTGTCTTCCTATTAGGTAAGGACACCATTATTAAATTTAATGTAATATTACCAGCAGTTCCTTTTCATAAATGGTTGTAAGTTATTTCCTTTAATCCACTTACTTTCAAAGGAAATGGGTATTCTTTCTTGCATTAAATTTGTGCTAACACCATGGCTTAATGCATCTCACTCCATAAGATAGGTTTCTGTGAAGTTAGGTGTGGCCAAGATAGGAGATGTACACATAACCTCCTTATTTTTTTCCAAGGCTTTCATTGTTTCTTAAGTACAAGAAGATGCTTCCTTCTTGTAACAGCCCCAGGTTAAAGTTTCATGTAATAAAGGACATTAAAGGAAAAAATAAGACAAAGGTCATTGGACATGTATTTCAAGTTGAATGGAGGGGAAAAACATTAAAGTGAGTATTACTTGTGGTTTATTATTGGCTATGGAAATTGGTATTGGCATTGGAAAATGCAAAAGGAAATAAAAAACAGTTAATTCAAAGAATAAAGGAAAACAGGAGAGAAAGGAAGATGAAGAGACAAGAATATGCATGCAAGGGAAATTAGAGAGAAAGTGAAAGAAAATGAAAGAAAAAGAAAAAGGAAAGTAAGAGACATTAGACATCAATGATAAAAAGGCATCTAAGAAAAAATGATAATTTTTGTCAGTTTAGCTTTCGATCACTTTAGAAATAGAGCTCTAAAAGAGAGAGAACAAGCACTTCGACTTGAGGAGGAATCAAGCAAGAAACAGAAGGATAAGTGTTGGGTGTAGCATGGGGCATATTAATGGACCAACATTTAATTTCAATTTTTGGTTCATAAACTTCGAGGCACAGCGCTATAAATGCAAGAGAGAGCCCCTAGTGACCTGCAAATCAAATTCCTACAATAACTTGCTCATCAACGCCCTTATAGATTCATGCAAACATTAATTAATACGGCACTTGAAAGAATTCTTAAGAACTGAAACCCTTAACTACATCAAACACTAATCCTACACTAGTTTATCAATCCTTCAAATATTGGAAGTTTATTTAATGGAAATACCTAAGCTACTATTCAACCTTCAACCTGGAAACTACTTCCTACACATTCGAGGCACACTGACTAGAAAGATTGCTCAAACCAAAATAAATCCCACTCTCTAAATGTAATTAAAGATAAAAACATAATTAGATTTATCTTGAAAGTTCATCAAATGAATTATACATCGAATCAACTAGTGTATGCAACCCAATCAGCCAAAAAGAAACTATTGTGCATTCAAAGAAAATATTCCCCTGTCACTTTATTTGCATTTCAACTCATTCCACAATAATAATAAAATTATCTTCAACTCACTATCATTATAACAGAGTCTGTAATGGTTTTGCACATGAAAATAGATGAATTAAATCAAAATGAAATTTATAGAAATAGAACATAAAACCATCACCTTGCAACACCAAACAAATATTTACAAACAACGAATTTCTATACCCTATTTTAACACAGACTACCTGCACTCAATAGGCTACCTACACTAAGTGTGATTCCTGCACTACTGCACCTTCTCATTTCTTATACATTCAAAAGTAAAGTGTGGCAATCAAATGTATAAACTTGCATAAAAAAATGGTTTCACTCTACTTTGTTTTCTCAAACCAAGAAAAATGTCCCAAACCAAAGTTCCTCAAGAAGGTTTTGCAAGAGAAAGAAATTAAACCAATATTTGAAATAAGAATTGAATTCTAAAAGAGAAATAATAAATCAATCCTCAACAAACCTTTTCACACCAAACCATTCAATTATACCTATTCCACAATTGTATTAGCTAAAAAAATCAATAAGAAGATATAACTAATTACACTCGCTAAGCAATCCCATGCATTCAAAAGAAACTTTTTGAAACACAATTAATCTCCAACACTAGGTTGTACCAACACTTTTCCCAAATAGTGCTCTATTCTTGAACTAAGAGAACAATATCATAATGTTTGGAAAATCTTGGTGTAAGAAATAAACATGGCCGAATCATGAACTCACATGTATATTATACCTATTAAATATGACTTGGTTCATTGTAATAAACTTAGGGTTTAAGCACTTTTAATATTGTTCCATTTATACTCTAAATAAAAGACCAAGATTCCCTTGATATTTAGGTCTAGAATAACTCAAAGATGTCAGAGGGAAACCTTATCAACACTAAAATAATATGATTCAAACCTTCAAAACAAAACTGACAATATCCAAAGAAATGAATCCAAAAATAATGGCCATTCCAAATTTGAACAACCCATAACTGGTAATGATGGAACAAGATTCATAAGCCAATGTCAAAACCCTAGTGTTCTCAAAATATTTTTGGCTTAGGGTTACCACATGCAGAGGGAAAACCTTGAGTTAAAAGATCACAATATTCAGACCTTTAAATGGATAAATAATTTATTTCAAAAGTCAATATGTACTCAACTTAACTTAAATATAAATAAATCAAACAAATATTTAATGTATGAAATCACTCCTTCTCAAATATAAGCTAAGAACATTCCAAAATGTACACACATTCTATGTACTTGAATGAGACAACGTAATTCAAAAGAAATAATAGAGCTCTGAATAATTTATACAAGAATAAAATGCTCCATCAATGAACATCCATACCACACTAACTAACAAAGGTGTGACAATTTGGATTGGTTGGGCCCAAACCAACCAGCGTATACCCTCTTTAAATAAATATTAAATTACAGATTAGAGAGAAGCATTAACAAAAAGTAATAAAAATGAAAATGAAACATGGCATTGGTCGTTTTTATTAATGGAAATCTCATTCCTTATACATTTTACCTCAATACTCCAGCTCCAACTGATCATAGGGAAAGGGGAAGAGCCCTCTACAATTTACTCCATCAGCAGAAGAGTACAAAAAATGGATTTATCTCCTAACTAGGCTTGGAGCCACAACCTTGTTTATATAAGTTTTTTTATTACAAACCGAATATAAAATCAAATAACTAAAGATACAACAATTTTCCATTGATGGAGGTTTGGCTCATCCATCATCCAATCAAAAAGATGATGATCTAGTGCATAATTCTGCATTAGGGCATGACCCTAGAATTATGGAAAAACCTACATTTTTTACAAAACTGCCTCGAGAATCTCGTGTATATCCTAGAAATGCGAATTTTGGGAAATATTTTGGGTTTCAAATAATTTTTTATAATGGGAAAAACCCATTAACCAAAAATTTCAATATTTGCCTCGATTTGCATGAAAATCGAGGCAAAAGTTGGCAGTTTAAAAGTTGTGTGAATTTTAAGCATATTTGTTGATTTTTCTTCTAGAATCCCACATGTGTGACGTGGGTGCATTCCAAATCATGTGTAGGTGTTAGAACATTATTTTTGACAAAAATATTCTTCAGTTTTCCCCAAAAGTGTGTTGATCTATCAAAGCCCCAAAATAATTTCTCTTTAGTGCAGGCAGACTGGTGCAGGCATACTAGTGCAAGCAAAAATGTATTTCATGTATAAGTTGGTTGACCAATTGTTTGTTCGCAACTCCATGTTTTCTTGAGAACCTTGATATGCCAAATATGTGCAAAATGTTGAAGTCAACATGCATGATCTTATCTTAGTGCAGAAATCCTCAAGAGTGCAGGATCATGGTACAAGATTAAATTGAAAGATCATGTTGCATACAAAAGGAGAAAACATCCATAATGAGTAATGATATTATATAAATACTCTAAAACAAAGGAAACTTATTAATTTATCTCTTCGTGCGTATATTCAAGTGAATTAGCCCAAGAATGTGCAAAATGATGACAATAACTATGAGAACTAGGTAATAACATGAGGGAAAGAGATGTATTAATTATGACAAAATAGAGGCCTAAAATCCCCCCATGTCGATCATCTTCCATGTCCTTGTGCAAGAAAACCCTTTAACGGAGACCAAAGTTAACCAAAATTGAAGGGCTAGGGTTTCTCTATTAGAGTCATGCTACATTGACTTAAACTATAGGGCTAATTACATAAGAGCATGTAGGTAAGGGTCATATGATGTTAACTTCCTTTGCAGTAATAAGAAATACCTGTGACTAGAGATTCAATGATGTCAATACTGACCTTTATTATTTTCAAAAGAGTACCTAATGCAAGGTCTACCAAAGGAATACTAACAATGTTTTTACTGCAAGGATTTTGTCATCATAAAATAGACAACCAGAAAAATTTCCATAAGCATCTTAGGAGTAACCCTAATCAGTATTTTTTCATCTGTATATACTCATTACAAATAAAAGTGACATAATTGAAAATCCATGGCATTAAACATACATGGAAATATGGAATAAGAAAGATAACAAAGTGATACCTTCCCAGGGTGACCATCCTACCATTATCCAAGCGTATAGTTGAAGCTCCTTTTGTAAGGAAAAGTGAGTCACCTGCACTTATGTTCTCACATCCATGAAAACCTTCATATTTATGAAAGATAGAACTCCAAATCACATTACTGAAATGATCTTAAATCCATTCTCAGAGAGATATGATAATGAGTTCAAAGAATGAAAAAGGAAACCAAGTAAATCATAGTGTAAATTCAACATTAATACCATAGGCATGGCCCTGCTTCTAGCAGGCGTCTATATCCTCAACAGGAATTCCTTTTAACCCAATGAAATTCTTGTGTCCCATCTATTAGTTAAATATTGAGAGTCATTTAAAATAATTTACTTTTAGAAATTAATCGAAGGCCACAGTCCCGGCTTGGTAACCAACTAATGACAATCCCATTCACAAGAACTAACAAGAATGAACAAGTTGACATGTGATGAGACCTCTTGTCTTCCATATTTTCAACTAAAATCCATTACCCTAGATTAGTGACTAGTAGTGGTAATGTCATTCTCGTTAGTGTTGGGTGTGGAGTATGATTATTTAGAGGTCTTTGTTTCGGTCAGATGTATACCCCATGAAGTTTCTACACCCCTCCATGCGGGGGGATGCGGGGGGGACTTGTCCCCCCCGCGGGGGTTCTGGGGGGGGCCAATCCCCCCCGGTTGGGTGGTCCGGGGGCTAGCGGTCCCCCAGTAGGGGTTTTAAGGGAAGCGCCCCTGAAGCTAAAAACAGATGTAAAATTTCCTTGTAAAAATATAGTAATTTCTAGTCAATCTGAGTCGTTCATTAGGTGGATGATCTGACAGTAGAACTTATGTTTACTTTAGTGTTTTTTGCCATAGAAGGCAACCCCTCTCTTTGTATGAGGGCATTGTATTGAGGCTGTGATATAGATGTGTATATTTCAAGCAAGAAATGGAGAGGTGAGACTGTGAGAGAAACAGAGGATATTACAGCGGATCTGTTGTAGGTTGTTTCTCTTCATCTTTCTAGATAATAGAAAGGAAGGACTGGCTATTCGAGGTGGATGTAGCCCAAACTGGGTGAACCATGTATATCTGTGTCTCTCTGGTTTTATGCATTTTTTGTGTTTATATTTATGCAGTATTCTATGTGTTCCATTGCTCTATAATATATAATTTTCTAACAACTGGTATTAGAGCCGAAGGGTTATTTGGCTAATAAACTCGCAGGAAAGAAGAGTTCCTCGTTCGAGTGGGAGCAATGGCAGAAGATGGTAAGTTTAGGGTCGAGAAATTTAACAGCCAAAACTTCTCGCTGTGGAAGATGTAGATGGAAGATTATCTGTATCAGAAATATCTGTACCTACCATTGGGTGGAAAAACAAAGATGTCGACGGGTATGATAGATGAAAAATGGAACCTTCTCGATAGAAAGGCACTCGGAACAGTACGGTTGTGCCTCATAGCATCGGTCGCCTTCAACATTTTGAAGGAAACAACAACAGAGGGTTTGATTAAGGCGTTGGAGAAACTATATGAAAAACCCTCGGCCTCAAACAAGGTATTTCTTATGAAACTGTTATCTAATATGAAGATGTCGGAAGGTGGATCTGTTGTAGACCAATTAAATTATTTTAATACTGTTACAAGTCAGTTATGTTCTGTAGGGGTAAACTTTGATGATGAAGTTAGAGCTCTATTTTTCTGTGCTCATTGCCAGAAAGTTGGAATGGTTTAGTAATGGTCATTAGTAACTCTGTTTCTGGATCAGTAACTTTAAAGTTTGATGATGTTGTCAGTGCTATCCTTAGCGAGGAAAATGTTGT
Source organism: Pinus taeda (assembly GCA_000404065.3). NCBI lineage: Eukaryota > Viridiplantae > Streptophyta > Pinopsida > Pinales > Pinaceae > Pinus > Pinus taeda. Next base: position 40,229 of record APFE031287403.1, read on the forward strand.
TGGCATTATGATACATATGTTGTACTTGATGGCAACCCACTCATCTCAGATGATAAATTATAGTGTAGCAAAGTTCATGCACTTTCATGCAGAGAAAAGTTCCTTTCATGCAGAGAAAAGTTCACGCACTTCCATGCAAAGAAAAGTTCACGCACTTTCATTCAGAGAAAAGCACACACACATGGGAAATCTTATGGTTGGTTCATGGTATTAGTCCGACAGTTTTTTATCCTATGGTTTTGGTCCGTGGTATTGCATCCAAAAGTGTTGATCCCAAGCATTGGGTCCATGGTATTGTTTTGTTATGGTTCTGGACCATGGTATTGAGTAAGGCCTAAGACTATAAAAGGAGAAGAAGATCATTAGGAAAATGCATGGAAAAAGACTTAAATATCTGATATAGTATGAGATCCAGTATGCAGGATATGGGTTATGATGCATTGCTTGTTCTGAGCTAAGGAGGGATCTCACTAGTTGATGGAGAACAAGATCTAAGGATAGATCGGGATCAAATGGTTTGAAATGAATCATCTTTATATGGTTTGATCATGGATAGACTAGATCCAAATTATTGATGCATGTTTTATTGTACGCATGTTATGATCTGGGTATGACTGATGTCTGAAACAGCTGCAAAGTCATGATTTAATATGTATAGATCTGTACGCAGGTTGGCTTTAGCAAAAGCGCGTATATACGCGGGTTTTATTCATCGTAATAGTGTATACATAATGAAGTATGATGTTTTAAGTTTCAGTTGGGTTTGATTGTTATTGCAGAGTTCTTTAGTCTTCTCTGTTGACTGTGTTGTTGATAGGGTTTCAATGTTTCAGTGATTCAGAAATTGATGATGCTAGTATTGATTGTTTTGTGCTTCAATGATATTGATGGGTCCAGTATGAAAATTGGATGAAATGTGGCATTCAAATTATAGTGTTGTGCTTGAATCAGGAGTATACAGTCTGAAAATGTATGAAACGTGGTACCTGGAGGAAGAAAGAGAAGGTTGTTTCCTTTTGTAGGTCGACACCTACGTACTAGTACATCAGCTAGTACAAGAGCTAAGGGGGTGATAGCTCCCTTCCAGTAGCATCTAGAGAACGAGTAAAGGTTGGAGCATTTCAGTAGGCCAGCACCTACGTACTAGTAAGTGGATCGGCTAGTACAAGAGCTAAGGGGGTTGTAGCTCCCTTCCAGGAGAGTCTGGAGAATGAGAGAAG
>APFE031287416.1:3374-27291 GCA_000404065.3 Pinus taeda
TTACCATTGAGTTGGTTCCAGGAGCGGCACCAGTGTCACGGGCACCATATAGAATGAGTGTACCCGAACTGACAAAATTAAAAATGCAGTTGCAAGAAGTATTAGACAAGAATTATATACGTCCTAGTGTGTCCCCGTGGGGAGCCACAGTGCTATTTGTTAAGAAGAAGGACGGAACCTTTCGGATGTGCATTGATTACCGACAGTTAAATAAGCTAACCATTAAGAATAAATATCCTTTACCACGGATCGACGAACTATTCGATCAAGTGAAAGGTACGACGGTGTTCTCTAAGATTGATCTGCATTCTGGTTACCATCAAATCCGAATTAAAGAAGAAGATATCACTAAAACAACTTTTAGAACCAGATACGGTCATTATGAATTTGTGGTCTTGCCATTCGGACTTACCAATGCCCCCGCAATGTTCATGTGTTTAATGAACATTATTTTTCATCACTATTTGGACAGATTTGTACTGATATTTATTGATGATATATTAGTATATTCTTGCACCATGGAGGAGCATCATGAACATCTTAGAAAGGTGTTACAGACCCTTCCGGGAACACCAACTGTACGCAAAGTTTAGTAAGTGTGATTTCTTTAAAGAAGAAATCCAATATTTGGGACATGTAATTACCAAGGAAGGGATCGTTGTGGACCCAGAGAAGATAAAGGCCATAATGGATTGGCCTGTACCGAAAGATGTGGCAGATGTTCGATCTTTTATGGGACTGGCTGGATATTATAGGAGGTTTGTAGAAGGTTTTTCTAGAGTAGAATTTCCCATTACCTCATTACAGAAAAAGGGGAAAGCATTCCATTGGACCCCAAACTGCCAGAAAAGTTTTGAACAATTGAAACACTTGCTCACCACAACATCTATTTTGAGGATAGCTGATCCTGATAAGGATTACGTGGTATGTACGGATGCGAGCAAAGAAGGAGTAGGTGGAGTTTTAATGCAAGAAGGCAAGGTGGTTGCGTACGAGTCCTGGAAATTAAAGGAGCATGAACAGAAATATTCTGCTTATGATTTAGAATTGATTGCCGTCATCCATGCCTTAAAAATGTGGCGAAATTATCTTGTGGGCAGGAAATTTTTGCTGCTCACTGATCATCATAGTTTGACCAACTATTTCAGCCAGCCTACCTTAAACGCTAGACACGCACGGGGGGTGGACTTCCTGAGTGGCTTTGATTTCGAGATAAAACATTTGCAAGGGAAAGAAAACCGAGTGGCGGATGCCTTAAGTCGGAAAATACAACATTTGTGTGAAATCTCCGTTAGTGGGTGGAAGAGTCCCATTTTGGAAATGGTTAAGGAAACCGCAAGTCAAGATGTTGAATATCAGTAGTTAAAACTGCAGCTACAGCAATTTGCTAATTTGGCAGGCCAACCAGATTATGAGTTAGATGATGTGGGAATGATATATTTCCAGCAAAGATTATATTTACCCAACCAAGATAAAATTAAAAATATGATTATGGATGAATTCCATGTCAGCCATTATGCAGGACGCCCGGGATACCAGAAAATGATTACTGCCATCCGAAAAGATTACTTTTGGCCAGGAATGAAGAAGAACATTGCCAAGTATTTGGCACGATGTTTAGAATGCCAGCAGATTAAAGCAGAACACCAGCATCCAGCGGGATTATTGCAACCATTACCTATTCCGGAATGGAAATGGGAAATCATTTCCATGGATTTCATCACAGGGTTACCTAAGTAAAAAAGGAACAACGATTCCATTATGGTGGTATTAGATAAGCTAAGAAAAGCTGCGCATTTTATATTGGTACATTCCACGTATAAAGCTACATAGATTGCTCATGTTCTTATGTTGAATGTGTTTAAGCTTCATGGACTTCCAAAAACGATAATTTCCGATCGCGATGTGAAGTTCACATCAACCTTTTGGAGAACACTATTCGCTGATTTAGGAACCCAACTAAATTTCAGCACAGCATACCATCCTCAGACCGATGGACAAACGGAATGAGTAAACCAAGTGGTGGAAGATATGCTACGGGCATACGTTATGCAACAACCCATGCTGTGGGAAGAATATCTGCATCTGGTAGAATTCGCGTATAATAATGGGTATCACACCTCTACACAAATGAGCGCATTTGAGGTTATGTATGGTCAGAAATGCCGTACACCCTCTAGCTGGGAAGGACCCGAAGATAAACTAAGTTTGGGACCTGAGATGCTTAAAGAAATGGAAGATATGGTGAAAAGAGTGCGCGTAAATTTGAAGGCTGCTCAAGACAGACAGAAAAATTTTGCTGATCTGAAAAGAAGATTTAAGGAGTACCAAGTTGGGGACCATGTTTATATCAGAATTCAGGCTAAAAGAAGTACCTTACAATGGAGCGGGTGTGCCAAGTTGGCACCCCGATACTGTGGACCCTTCCAAATCCTAGCTAGGATTGGACCAGTGGCATACCAGCTTGCCTTGCCTAGTCACATTCGAGTTCACAACGTGTTCCATGTTTCGGTACTGAAGAAATATGTCTATTACCCTTAGCATGTGATCTAATGGCAGGATATTCAGGTAGTAACTATTGCTACAGTAAGACTGTTGAAATTAATATTCAAAGAAAAACTAACTTTAGAAATTGTGCAATGCAGGTCGAACCGGAAGGAGAGGATCTAGTCGAACCTCTGAACATCCTCGACCGGAGAGAAGTGCAGCTGCAGAAACGAGTTATTATCCAAGTGAAGATCCAATGGCGACACTATGGACCTGAGGAAGCCACTTGGGAGGATGAAGAGCTAATGAAAAGAACTTATCAAGCTCTCTTCATGGTTAAAAGACACCGAGACGGTGTCCAATCGCAGGGGGAGGAGATGTAATGACTGGGTAATTTATGTGAATAAATTTTTTGTTTTACCATTGTAAGTAATTATGGAACAGAAATCAATATATTTTTGTGAAAAAAAAAATGAATTGAATATTATTAATTCAAAACTAAGTACAAATTGAATGGTTACACATAATAACTTCTATGAGGAAGTTATTCTCTTTTCTTGCCACATGATAAATGAAAAAAAAAAAAAACAGTTGTTAACAGGGAAAAACCCTAACTATTTCTCCTACTCCCATAGAAAAGGGAAAAGGAAAAGGACCCGGGTTGTTAAGGAACAAACGGGGAGAAGAAGGAAGAAAAGAGGGTGTTAAGTCTAGTAGGGACCAGATAGCACAGGCACAGGTGGTGCAATATCTTGCTGAAGACAACGGTCTGGCAAGAGGGCTTGGGGGGAGACTTAGTCTGGTGGACTGGTCTCATGGTTGGGAGAAGAACAAGCATCAAGGTATTATCCTTTAATCTGGAACAGAGCTGAAGACTATAGAATAACGGTGCAGGTCAGTACAGTTATCATTTTATATTATGATCTGCGGTATAATCGTGTTTTTAAAGATATTATTTGGACTGTAGGTCAGAGTATTAATATGACAAATAGTCTTAATATGTTCAAGAAAAATAATATACAGATGCTACAGTAAGAAAACCAATGAAAAGTATACATGTACATATGTATAAGCAACACTATGAATCATTAAACGAAGTCTGATGAAAAGTATACATGTGTATATATATATATATATCAGAACACAATGATTCATTAAACAAAATCTGAGGTGGAGCCGAGCATGAGTAACTTAGAATCTGAATAGAATGTTACACAGATTCGGTGGAGTCTTTGTAGCACGGAATTCAAAAGAACTAAATATAAACCCTACCTTGTTGGGTAGGGGTGACATAAATCAGAGACAAAGTCTCTGTAAATGAAAGAAAAGAACTGAATATAAGAATCAACTTATGAGTTGCATTCGATATAAGAAATGTAATCATTAAAATAGCAGATTCGTAACATGTAAACAGTGATACAATAATTAAATAGGAAAAGACCCTGAGCGAATATTCAACCCAGACATGTACATATATTTATATTATGACAAGAAATGCTGGAAGCGCGTGCGCATAGGCTGTGCACAGGGGTCAATTAATCAAGAAACACGGTGGAGCAATGACCATTGCTCTTGGTACGGTAAAGAAAACACAGTACCATGGTAATGACTATACTACTTTAAAAATGTCTAATCCTCGCATGGAATAGCATTACACGAATATAACAGTAGCATAACATGAGTAACTGGAAACAATTACATTATCATTACTTCAGGAAACAGAGTAACTGGAAATTCCACATGCGTATGAAGAAAATAGAGTCATGTTCACCAATACATTATAACCAAAAATCCAAAACAAAGGTGCAAATATGACAATGCCTCACGGCGCATCAACTAAGCCATCCACAGTGATGGTCGACCAAATCTTTGTACAATAGAACACTGACAGAAAACCCAAATGAAAATAATACATTTCAAGTTTAGGCATATGCCTATGAGTTCTATTCAGGCATGGTAAATACCGTTGCCACCCTGAAGGCCGCATCCTGGTTTCAAACACAGGACAGCGCCCTCAGGTGAATAGGCCACAAGGTTTCAACCTCCAACGGAGCAACGGAGAAATCGCCTGGCAGAAAAAGGGAAAATAAACTTCAACCCAATATCAAATGCAATTATAAATCCTACACTACAAGGGTGTAGGCTTACCTGAGGAGCAGCTTCCAGAAATTGAGCTTGAGCCGCATAGAAAGTCCCTCGAACTCTGTCAACCAAATCATGCACATGAGTTAATGGTAACAGTAGGCGATTCCAAAACAAAATCAATAGCTATACAATTTCTTATTGAAAACAAAAAGGATTACCTGCAAAGTTCCAAGTAGAATGGCGTGCTAAGAATAGTTACAGACTCCGGAGCATATCTGCGAACCAGGCGCCACCATTGGAGACGGCGACAAGGAGCAGAGGAGTATAGAACAGGAGACAGAACGATCAACCACAGAAATGAAACCAAATGATAATATAAAGCGAAACCCTAGAGCCACCTCACAACTGGCAGTTGGCCTGACCGTCCGATCAAGGAAGGGCGATATCTGTCGTCGATCAGATCTGTGATCCCGAGGAGTCCCTTGCAGGACCATGTCATTTATTACCTCCTCCAGCGAGCTCAGTTACCTTAATCCAGGTTGATGAGGAGAAATCCCAAGGCAATCCAGCTGTGTTCCTCTCTGTTCAAGAGAGTAAATGCGCGCAGGTAGGTGATCGTTGGCGGCAAATGACGTTGGAAACGTCAGCCCTACGTCACATCAGCAGGAAGGGTTTCAAGTTTGGGTATTAATAAACGCCACCTCGATAGAGGTTATGGTATTAATGTATCACCATGGTCGTCAAGGGGTCTGCCACCTTAGAAGTTACCCTCCCTTAGCTGCATGGATGAATAGTTATAATAACATGCAGACATACCTGGTGTGGGTAAAACAATAATTACAATCAGAATATACGTGAAATCAACCAATTTTTTTTTATTTTGCATGGTAAGTAGTGCATGGTAAGTAGTGTGGGTTGTGACACACACAATATTCATATATTCCGTCTGACGCTCTCCCAACAAAGATACACGACCTTCAAAGATATTCAATCTGACGCTCTTTATATATTCCACTACAGACCGAACACACGACCATCATATCGTATATCCAGTGTTACACTCTCCCAACAAAGACGTTGACGTTAGCAATAAAAACACTATCAGCTAACAATTGGGCATACCCATGGTTTTCGTCATCAAGAAAATCATCACATATTGGCTATTGTGAAATCCATTTGCAACGATGACGAAACGGCTAGGAAAGAAACGGCTTGAATTCAAAAAGACCACTCATAAAAGAAAAATGTTACCTAAATTTAGAAAGTAGAATGTTAATTTTTAATTTTAATGACAGCTTGAAAAAAAAATAAACTAAATTTAAATAAGCAGTCCACAAAAAAGCAAACCATTAAATTAAAAAAACACGAACCAAAATAATTAACCTTTAAATTTTAAAGAAAGGTAAAGTAAAATATTAAATGTTAAATTTAAAAACATTGTTAATTGCTTCTCTTGTGGTGTTTCATCGCATGCAAATAGATAGTCGCGGCGTCTATCATCCATTGTGAGCTTGGTGCGTAATCGCACTCCTCCATTGCGTCTGGAGGTTAAAAAATTGGCAATTTCAAAGTAAGAAAGACCGAACAGCTGATACCATTTTCAGTCTAATCTCACTCCTCCATTGTGTCTGGAGGTAAAAAAGATGGCAATTTCAATGTAAGAAAGACGAAACAGTTGATGACAAAGTAAAAAGTAAAAAATTAAAAATTAAAAGTTAAATTTTAAAATACATTTATTTTTTTTTAAGTAAAAAAGGGGCAGTTTCAAAGTTAAAAAGACCGATTATTTAATTTCTTTTGTATTTCTTTTGTAATAAAAATGATAATTTCAAAGTTAAAAAAGTAATAGTAATATTTAAAAACCTAATGTGCAAAATTGTCTTTTTCAAAGTGTACATAATATGCACAAAGTTAATTCTTAAATCTGAAGTGAGTCACACTATCAACCTGGTTTCAATTCACACAATTACCAAAAAGTGGTGAAAGTAATTATACATAATTTTTTTGCTAAATAATAAAATTTTCAAAATAAAATTTGAGGATAAGTTGTTAAATAAGAAAAAGATTATTAAAATTCATATGGCTTACTAGCAATTTTCACTAATAAAATAACTTTTTAAACTAATTAATAAAATCATATAGATTAATATCATCTTCATTAATGTCATATGGATTAACAATCCTCTTCATTAGTAATAAAAAGTAATTATTTTGTATTTTTTTGTAAATACGTTAAGGTTGGAAAATTTGAATGATAAATATATAAATAAAATATTTATTTCAAAGTTTGAGAAGACCTATTTTTTTCAATATTTCTAAGAGCCTTGCAAAACTCTAGGAGTATGAAAAACCTAGCTACAAAATCACTAGGGATTTTTTAAGTACGAACCAATTAGTTATTCAATTAAAACAATCAGGGAAATCATAAGGAAACACACATTCGCTTTACCAATAATATTTTAACATATAAAAATATATATTAATATATGTATCTATAAATTCACTAATTATAGTGAATTTATTATTAGATACTTGTATATATTGGACTATATATTAACCCCCACAAAATTGTTCCCCTTATTTAATATAACCTTTGACCACTTTGAGCACTATAATTTCTGATACAATATGCGCCCCTTAACGAGAAACCATTATGAATGTCAAAACACTAATATGACCCATAACCGCTAATTTACTATGATCACTCATACTCTTAGATAATTACAAACCCTTCCATAATACAACCTCTAACCACTATTACTATAGAAAAACAATGACACTTGATAATTCTTAAGGCACTAACTCTAAAATTAATTAAACCATAGTGCACTATGATCTTTAAAACACAATGAATTCTAGAAACTATGACCCCTAGTACAATTTACAATCATGACATTCTGATTCTTCAAATTTTACCACACACGTCAATTTTAATATCTAACATGAACTATAACATTAAAAATATAGTTTTTATGTACTTAAAGTGGCATAGCATCATAAAGTCGAATGAAGTGTAACTCCATATTCAATCCCATAAGAAAGGAATATAATAATTGTTGTGTATTTTGGAGATCATATTTTCATTATTGATATTGACCAAAAAATCACTTTTTGTGAGCCAACATATGGTAATAGTTTGATTATCGATATTGACCCAAAACACACTTTTCAACAGTCAACATATGGTAATGATCTTGACGAGTACTCACATTTCCGCCATTAGATGATACAATGATGGTGTATATTTTGCAAATCATTTAAGGTCTTAATGTTGGTGTCCGAAGTTCATTTAAACTATTATTCCATCCATCAATTAGTATTAATCAAGTATAGATATGTTTGTTTCTATATTTAGTTATATGTATTTGAAAATTATAAAAATTCTAATTTTCTAAATTGTGTTTATATTACTGTGTTAAAATATATGTATTGTTAATTTAAGTTTTTGATATCTCAATTTTCTTTTCTTATTTATAAATATTTCGTAATGAGAGAGTAATTTTGCATGAATAGGGAGAGTCTCTAACATTAAACTCACTATTCTACAATAAATTGGTGAAATGATCATGACGGGAAGCATATACAACTAGGAAAAACACATTGGTGACATGCTAAATATGAACCGGTATGAATGAGAAAATTCTAATAAGTCCATTTGGTTCCCTCTTTACTAATTTGGCTAGACAGGAAACAAAATTCACTAGTTAGCCCTCCGAAAACTTTAAAAATCTTCCAATAGATAGGGAGTACCTCACCACATACAAAAAATGTTTCCCCCATCAGCTCATATTCAATTACCCCTATAAATAATCTAAGTTCAATATGTTGACTCTTTAGATGTAGACAAACAAGAGATTCTGTATCAACCTACAATTGACCAAATATATATATGATCAGTTAATAATCTAACATAATATTCCTAATTCTACCACAAGCTTAAGAAGAACAAGGAGATATACTTTTACTCCTTCTAGATGTTGAACCACGAGAAGAAGGGGAAGCATAATAATACACGTCCATTTAAATTCGACCTCTTAGTACCTATGACATAATCTCACAAGAATATTGCAAGAGAAGACACATGGAGTTGAAAAACAATAGGGAGGTAAACATATACAATAAAGGGGAATGAAATATTTCTAGATATTCAACTAGAAGAACTATAAAAACAATAGAGTCTACACTTAATTACATGAAATTTTCTTGAGGATACCCTCTAAAGGGTACGAAACAAAAGAAGCCTAGAAAATTAGAAAAATTTCTAGAATAATGTATTGGGCCTAACGTCTTGCAGTTTCTTGGAAATGGAAAATATGTATTCATTGAAAGATTACCATAGAAAATGATGTTAGTTCAGCGAACACAGAAACATAAACAATGGACTCCAGAAAAACTCAACATAGAAGGAATCTCATCATAGGCAGAGGACCAATGATAGTCGACTAAATGCAATAGGAAAAAAAACTTGAATATCGACTTGACTTTTCATTCACCGCATGTTACTATGATAACAATTATAGAAGAAAATGATGATCAAGATAAAACCCGATCCAAGAAGACTGATACTGGCAAAGTTCCATCCAAGCATTCTAGGTTTGATGAGAAATTAAGTTGGATAGTAACAATACTCAGCTATAAAGAGAACAACATGAAATTAAGATTTGGCTGGAATGTTACAACTAGGAAATAGAACAACATAATATAAACATTCCAATAAGAATTAATGATCCACCTATTGCAATCCAACAATTAGTACATGAGACGGTCAACCACACGTTATATATGACTATAATGATGCTAATTGCCATAGTTATAAGTTAATTATTAGGTTGATGGAAGATATTTAAACCCTATGGAATATGTTGGAACATTTATAGTAATATTGACATATTTCACTGCTAAAATTTTCCACTAAGATTCTTTGTTGTTGTTGAAATATGCATGCAATTTTATTTATTTTTATAAATAACCACAATATAATTTGTAATAAAGTTATAATTTAGTTAATTTCTATTTTTTTTAATCTATCAAATGTGATAGGAATAATAGGGTACCCATTTTGATGGTTATCATGGACTGAAATTTATTTTCACTTCCATCCATTTGATTTATATGGATTCTCTAGTTTGTCTTAATTTAATGTTAATATTTTGTTTTAACTTAAATTGGAAATAAATTACAATATAGATATTCCTATAATTATGCTCATAGTAAGAATAGATCTTCCATAGTTATAATTTAATTATTAGCTTGATTGTAGATATTTAAACCCCATGGAATATGTTGGAATATTCATGGTAATATTGACATTTCAATGATAAGATTTCTATAAAAATTAGGTATACTCTATTAATTAAATTATCTCAAATTAGTTAATTTAAGAAAATGACATATCAACACATGATATTGGGAATGTGGTATTTCTAAGCCATGGTAATGTAAGACGAAATGTTTAGAATTAAAGGAATTCCATAACAATAGTGGGGTGAAACTACATGGATAAACACATTTCCATATATTATATGTTTTTATATATTATATAACTCCAATAATAATAATACTAAATATATAGTTTAGTTAACTTTTATGAATTTTGTAATCTTTGTTAATGCAATAGGCATAATGGGTTTAGTGTTTTGATTCTTATCATAGATTGATGACTATAGAAATTTTCCATCCATTTAATTATATGGTCACAATAGTTATAACAAAACAAATAAATCACTTTATAGTCAAAATATTCTATATATAGTATATTTTAAATTAATTTTGAAATGATTTTTCTAATTAAATTGAAAATGGATAGAGATCATAACTACATTTTAAATAAATCTCAACCTTCTATTAATGACTAATATTAAAAATATTAATTATTGATTATTAAATCTCTAACATCAACCTATTGGTTTTTGATAATTAAATTAAAATTATAGAAATCCTATTATAAGGTATACACACTATCAACGTAACAAAATTAAGGAATCATAAATATGTTTTCAAATTCACAAATTTAATTTTATGTATTTCGAAAATTGTAAATTAATGTATTCAATTTTTTTTAGTCACAATAATTTATATTAATTATACATACATACATACAATACATACATATATACTATATATAATATATATATATAGTATATTATATAATAGATATATTTGTAATATGATTTTTTTAATATTTTGTTTGTTTTGTTTTTGTTTTCATTTTGTCTAATCAATTCTAAGATAAATTTTGAGGCTTTGTATTGAAATCTAAGGTGTTGTTGAGTTCAATGCAATGGCTTTCACTGACTTCCACTGATATTTAGAGTCTATGAGATATTTTTCTCTTAAAATTATGCAAATCTCGAATGCATTCCCGTTTATTTCTTTAGGAATGGAATTTAAAGGATACAAACCAAAATATTTTGAAATCATTATACACATATTAATGTTTCTCTAACCTCATTATTCATGAAATTTACCCTTTGAATGAGTGTCAGATAGGAAAGAAACCTTCCACATGATTTGGAAGAGAATGGTATTAAAATATAAAAATATATTTTTGATGATTATTGACCAATTAATAAATATATAGTCAATGGGAAAGGTAATAATTTTCATTAAGAAGGAGATAATTGTTCAACAGTACACATTCTTTAGGATAGGTAACACCTACATCACCTCCTATTGCAACTCTTCTACTAAAAATGTTCATATTTTTATTATATATGTGCAATAATAAATTCCTTAATTCTCCTTCTGATCAAAAGAAGCCATGAAGGTGAAATAAACTTGGACATGTATAAAATAACTTTAGTGAAATAAAAGAAGCATCCATTGTTTCCTTCACTAAATTGTAATATAATTACGTTTATGCATCCTAAATTATCTTTCATCATTTCAAAGAAAAAATATCATGAAATTTACACACCCTTCACATTGATGATTTTCATTAGTACTATGTCATAAACGCTTGAAACATGCAAATGTTAAATGACCCACAACTTTATTCCTTGTTAGTTATTCCAAATATAATAGTTTTATTCAAAAAAATTTCATGTTATTCTTCTCTTTTACTCACTTAATTCTTTTATATATTTTCCACAACTACACCATGTTTTTTATTTCTTCTCGAATGGTTCTATCTAGTAGCAAAAATTTCAAGGATCGAAATTTATTTTAAAGCTTGTAAACCTTGTCTAACATTGGTACTCCGTAGTATGCATAATGTAAAATTTATAATGATATTTTCGTAAAAATATTCAGAGTTCTAATGATTTTTAAGTTAAAATAATTTTAAAGTATAAACCTTGAGCAAATAAATAAAAAAAAATGTCAAAATTGACAAGTATTTTTTATTTTTTATTTTGAAAAACTATGGAATATTAACCCACTCTAAATATTATGCCCAAAAAATTTCTCTACTACTTGGAAAATTATCGGGCTTATTTACATTGGAACATTTTTTATTATACCAAGATCTCTAGACTATCCGTAAATATTATCTCAAATTTTGCTCTACTTAGTCTTGCCCTTTCCTCTTCAAGGGCGATTTAATTCCCAAAGAATGAGAACTCAACAAGATTCTTTCGTTATACCTAACTACTTTAAGCATTAAATATGTTAATTAAGTACCCTACTAAATATATGTGGGATTTACCACTTCCTTACTTGTATGGGTCTATAACTATGCATAATCATTTCTAACTTCTCTTTATCTCGTATTATTGTTGGGAAAATTTTCTTCTTGTTCACATTCACTAGCAATCTAAGAAATATATTGTTCCTTGTTCCCATTTCCTAGCAAGGCCACTTTTTTCATGTAGAAAAGTTGGACATATATATTTTAATTTGTGCGGTCGTATGAATTTTTATTATGCTAATGAAAATAAATATACGAAGAATTATGTTGATGATTACATTGGAATGTTTTGGTTGTACTTATTGAAAAATAAATCTCAAGCTTTCAAAACTTTTAAAGATTTTCATGTATGGATTGGATATGAGGCATAATCACATATTGGCTATGTTCATACTATTAATGGAAGATAACGTACTCTAATGAATATGAAAAATATCTTTGCAAGCATGGCGTTCAACATCATAGGATAGTTCCTTACAATTCTCAACAAAACTATGTAGTTGAAAGAATGAACATTACTATATTGAATATAGTTTGCTCAATGAGGATTTTCAAAAGTAGAACATTGATGTTTTGAGATGATGTGATTCTATGTGAAATTTATGTGAAAATGTTATGTCCATCTCACACTCTTAGAAAAGACTCCTTGTAAAATGTGGTATGGATGGAATCCTTCAGCAAGCCATCACAAGGTCTTTGGTCCCTCTACATTCACTTGTGTTTGTTATAGTATATCCATTCTTTCATATTGGGTATATTATTGTAATTCTTTACTTTTAACTTTTTCGTTGCGATGTATCATACGTTGGTTATGGTTCCCTCAAAGGATTTCAACATAATTCCTATTTTTCTCAATGATTTCAAAATGAACTACCCTTCATACATGGAGTTCCTTCCAATATTATACAAGATTTTGATAATTTTAACTCTATAATTAAACTGTAACTCGATTCTCATCTCGATATAATTTTTCTTTGTACAAGCATATATGTACAATACTAACGTTATTCCATTTACAACAAAGTATCGGATTGAAGGATGTCATCTATATTACTAAGGTAAGACTCTACTTATCTCAAAACCCTCTATAATGTTCCTTGCCTAATTAATTTAGAGTGATTCCAATCCAAACTAAGGAATTCCTTTCTTGTGTGTGTAGATTAGTCTACGACTAACTTAGGTTATCTTGTGAAATTGTTTAGGGGTAAAAATTTATGCAAGCTTTTTCGTCTACTCTTTTGCCTTCAAGTACTTATCCAACACTTCCTCTTTACAGGGTTTCAATGTCGGTTCTGATTTTCGCCTGATGTTGGCTGGAAGGAAATTTGATGTTTTTTATGTGTAAAGAAAATCCAAAACTACCTAGGGCTTTTCTGAAAAGGCCTGACACTCAAAACAATGCATATATATCAATTTCAATTCAAGCGATTTACCCTCTCTTTGTTAGCGAGAATATTTAATTATGAGAAAATAGTTTTGGTTGTCTTATAGCCCCAACAATGTAAGTATTTCTTTTTATTCATAAGAACAATTTATACAATATATTTACTTGTTACTGTGTGTAATGAAGTCATTCCATCAAAATTTTGCAATACTATAATATTTGTTCTATTTATATTCTATGAGGACACCTTAGATATTCGTGTGAGCTCTACATATTTTTTTTTTTTCATAATGATTGTAAATAAGTTACTATTACTATCATTTTCTTTGAAGAAGAGAATATGAAAATTAGGCAAGAGGTGTTTTGAACACTTGTCATGGGAGTTTGTGAAGCTTGTCCTTTAGGCCCTAGTAATACTTTATCCAAGGCTACTTGTTCCATGGCCAATTGATATGATTCCAGTCCTTTGATCTATAGGAATCTAAACTAGGTATACATTTATTTTTCTACAAGTTAAACTGTGCAAACTTATTTTTCCTAACTCCAATAGTTCTTTTCTGTAGTAGCTTACAACATACTATATGTTTACAGGTGAATAAGGGTTATTGTGTATGTTTATACATTTATCCATTGAAACAAGATTATTTAATTTACTATATAATACCCTTTTGCATCTTTGCACACATTCAAGTGTATTCTTTTTTGTGAATGTTTATATATTTATCCATCCAAACAAGCTTATTTAATTTATTATATAAGATCCTTTTGCATCTTTGCACACATTCAAGTGTATTATTTTTTAGAATATAATTATCTAAGATTTTCTTGTTGGAAATAAGTTAAAGTCTATTTCAATCCTCTAACCAAGAACTATGTTTCCAATTAGTTCCACCAAATCTCTATTTCCAACTTCCCAGGAGAACAAACAACCACCAAAGCTCTATCTCCTACTTCCCGGGAGAACAAACAATAGTCATTTCCCAATTTACATTTCCCTGACCCTTAGCAACATCTTGCTACTTTTCGGGTATGAGTACAATCATTCTTTCCCAGTATACCCTTATCTTTTATACAACCCATTTTATCTCCAACAGTCCGTTTAAGTGAGTTTCGCCCATGACTTTTTTATTTTTAGTCATGTGTTTTCTTCTTCTTGGGCAGAACTCATTCCACGTGAATTAGAAGTATAATATGACATGTAATACTTTAAAAAAATTTCAACAATAATAACACAAAAAGCCAAATTTTCTTTTATAGTAATAAAAATAAATATTTACACTATCATATGTCACATTGCTTACCGACTTTTGTTGGCATTATGATGCATGTGTTGTACTTGATGGCAACCCTCTCATAGAAGATCATATCACTTGTATACATTTAGATGAATCTACAGAAGAAATATCAGATGTGATAGAGTGCATGGGTTACCGGACAACAAAAAGGGATTAGATGACAGTTCACAAGTAAGCTTTGCCATCAAGTCCAAAGGGGGAGATTGTTGGCATTATGGCTAAAGTGTTGTTCTTGATGGCAACCCATTCAGGTGATAGATCACAATACTTCAAGTCAGCAGCAAAGATTGATGATCAACTATCAAATATTGAAGAAAATAAGAGGTACGCGGCGCCATAGAAGGCGCTGCTGCGAAGGTACACGATGCCACAGCAGGCGCAGTTGTGGAGGTGCGAGGCGCCACAGAAGGCGCAGTGCGGAGGCACCACAGGAGATGCCATAGAGGCGCCACAGAAGGCGCAGTGCGGAGGCGCCATAGGAGACGCCACAGAGGCGCCACTGAAGGCACAGTGCGGAGGCGCCATAGAAGGCGCAGCTGTTGAGGTGTGTACCCCCAGTGCACACACTTCAAGGCAGAAAAGCATACGTGGGGTTCCTTATGTTTAACCCTTGGCATTTAGCCGACGGTATTGTGTTATTATGGTTTTGGCCCGTGGTATTGTTTTATATTATTATTATTACTGAGCCCCATGATCCATGATTTGAGGAAAAGATTGACTATATAAAGAAAAGGAGATAATTTGGCTTGAGTGTGCTTTTAAGTTGAATATCTTAAGATCTGAAATATTGGGTTATTGTTTCAAAAGCTTGATCTGTATGAAAGTGAAGTGGAAAGCGAATCTATGAAGGGTGATCTCTCGAGCGCTGTAGCTGCGGAAGTGCGAAGGTGCCACAGAAGGCGCAGTGCGAAGGTGCCACTTAAAATTTGGTAGATTAAATTTTGAAGATATGGAATTTATTTTTGTTTAGAGATACTGGCAAATATAAGAATTGTAGGAATGAAAATATTTTTTCAATTTGAACTTTTAAAATAAGTTTAACGATTTAAAAATATATTATAATATATGTTAAATGAAAAATATATTTTAATTTAAGTTAATCTGATTTCAATTAAGAAAATTTAAATAATAAAACTATTTTAATTTAATTTAACTTGATTTAGATAAAGAAAATGGAAATAATTTTCATAATAATGTTTTTCGTTTAAGTACAAATTCCAAGAATCTTTTTTTTGTTAAGATTGGTAGATCCTTATTTTTCATTATAATATGTGCAAGCAAGTTACAACCACATAGCCTAGTTAGGTGATATCAACTTGCCAGTTGGGAAACCAGGTTTGTTGACCACATAACCACATTATACACCATCTAGTAGCAAAAAATAGTAGTTTATATATCCAATCTATATATACTTGATAATCATCTACACAACCATGAGTTGTCTTTCTATATATATAAAATACTACAAATTGGAAAGTAAATGCTATCCACATAAAAACTTAAGAAAAAAGACTATGACTTCATCCTCCTAGTTATCCTAATCGGTCGATGCCAAGTTACCTCAGGTTGGGTCCTTCTCACTGATCTTGGAAGCTTGGTCACTAAGAACATGCCTGAGAATGTTCTCTAGATTTTATCAGGACAACCATCCTATTTCTGCAGCTAGGCTTGGATCTTTTGAAATTCTTTATTGTTGTTTGGAAATTACTTAATGACAATCATCCAGATTTGTTCCATCCCCTTCCCTAGGAGGCATCTATGGAGCCAGTACATGTGTAGAGTCTATTTATATTTAGTTTCTCTACTGCGAGATGACGAACCAATGCTTTCCACTCTTTCACATCCATTGGCCCCACTTTCACAAATCTATGGATGTCATCCTCCCACTCAGTGATGAGTCGTTGAATCTTCTCTTTGGTGCTACCCACATACACAACCATTGTTTATTGGATCAGTTTGTCCACTGGTTTCCCCCCACTGCATTTTCCAACATTGCTCGGCTCAGCGTCAACCTCGCTCTCCCACAGTCTCTTGTCTCTACCCCTGCATTTCCCGGAACTAGCCATTGTTGTACTGTCGCGTAGCCTTATATCCTACTGCGGACAATGACCTAGAACTAGCTTCAGTGTTTTCTTCCTCTAAGGGAAGTTACTTGCTTCACGAATAAGAAACCAACAATTCCAAACCATTATTTTCATAATTTTTAATATCCACTCATTTTGTTCATCCATCCTTTCTTCCCCCCCATGTCGATTATTCAAAGCCCCTGAGTGTTAAAGATCCCCACCCAAGATGCCCTAGACAAGCCTATATGCCCCCCTCCCTGTGCCAATAATGGCTACAATTTTGGCCACAAATTGTGTGGTTGCCCACAGACCCAAATGCCCGGAAGCCGACTCGAAAGGAGCGCCGCTCCTTCTTCCTAGTGCCCCTTGTTGGTTGAAATTATCCGGTGTCCCCCTGACTGCCTCTCTATCATTATTTCCCCTACTCACCCCAGCCTCACATCTTCTGAGCCCCTTTCTCGACCAAGTATCCCTCCCTTATTTTATGAAGCATCCCTTGCCCCTAGTGTCAGCTAAAGTTGGCCTAACTAGCTTTCCCAACATACCAATTCCCTAGTTCCGGAGGGCTCTTTTCCTAGACACCCACCCCCTACTCACTCTCTTTAAAGCCTAGGTGTTCGCCCTCATGGCCCTAGACATCCACAGAGCCCAAGCCTTCATGCCTCATTCCAGGACATAGAATGGAATTACCTCTATAGAAATTATTGCTACCTTACACTTTCCCTTTAAGTTTTCCAAGAAGAATAACATACAAGTTTCATTTAGCCATCAGCCTTCCCTACCCATCCCTATGCTCCCCATAAGTTAGAGGAGAATGCAAAATCCTAGTGAAACCGAAATAGACCCCTTGCATGAGAATAAATTTCCCAAGTGCAGTAACATCCCTACATAACTTCTACAGTCGCGATGAATATTGCCACTGTTCACATCCAAACTCTTCCCATAACTTGAGTTTCTCTCTCTCCCCAACCTCTTGCCCCCATGCAGTCCCAATTCAACAAACAAGACATTGAGGAGCATAATTAAGTGCAGGCAAAGAACATAGCTATTAACCACTACTTGGGATCACTGAGCCTCTTCACCTTCTAGAAAATGTTGCTCCACCTTATTTTTTGTATCCTCTTTGTTAGCTTCGTCCTTCATACTAATGCTCTTTTCTGTCAACCACCTCTTACGCATGTGCATGCCACCTTGCTTATTTCTTGTCATAATCATGCATACCGTCACCGTGCCCTGTGCTTTGAGCATGCAGGAGGCAGTGGCATAATGGATTTTTTTAAATGATTCGGGATGTTGGATATGTGCCCAATAGTGTTTCCCTTTATGTTGTTATGCTACATTAGATATTTCTCTCAAATACTACTTATTAGATAATTACACCAAAAATGTTCCATTTTGAAATTGGTGAGGCTAGACATTAGTCTACCCTTTTCATCTTCTTTTAACATTTATCAGTTTGATGTTCTACCAATTTGTTCAAACCTTTCATCTCCTTTTAACACCTATCTATCTATTGTTTGGTCATTTAGTGATATATGTTCAAAATTTGATTAGAATGCTTTATAGCGGTTCCAGAACGATTTCTCTAGACCATAATGTGTTTTGCTTAAGCTGTTTAAAGAACCATCTGGCTTGATAACATCACAAGAACACTGACTTTTGCAGTGAGTTTCTGAAGTAGAATCGCTTCGTTGAAAGATGTTTCTGGGAAACATTATTCTGAGTTGTGGATATGTGGTTGAAAATGCATGGATAAAAGCGGCACACGTACTCATTACATCAATGAATTTCTTAGGTGCTCACATCAGGTACCATATGACGTGTCAAAAGAATGGTGTAGCATAGAATCAGGAATATCAAGTTGTCAGAGTCCAAGATTGGCGACGATCAACAATCATCATTCAAATAGGGCCAGGGAAGATCAAGTTCTCAGAGTTCGAGAATGGTGATAGTAAGTAGTCAAATTTAATGGGCACTTATATCATTTTTTATGTTTTGAATGAAAATGTATATGTAATGATATGAAACATAATATCATTTTTTAAGTAATTTAGACATCTAGGAAGAATTGAGATACATGTTTAGTTTCCAAAGAACAAAGTGGATATTGTAAATGACAATAGTGATAGTTGGAAGAAACATTTGATAACCCTCTATAACAAAAGGAAGGGTGGTCAATGTTTTTCTCCATAAAATAAGAGGTAACAAAGTAATTTTAACTGCTTTTCTTTTAAGTATTTATAGTCTTTTTGTTTCTGAAAAAAGGGTACTCACTACATCAATAGATTTCGTTTAATTCAATACTTTTCTCCTAAAAATGGTTTGGTCAGAACACTGATCTATGTGTTCTGTTTTAATGTTTAACCAAATTGATTATTTCGATATTGATTTTGATTTTGTGTAATGTGTGGGTGGCTCTTGATTTTGTGTGATGTGTTGGTAGTTCTATTTATGCTTTATTTGGGAGTTGTCAGTAGTCAAAACTTCTCATTAATGTAAAGTGGTTAAGTGATTTAAATAAAATTTAAATAATTTTTATGTTTATTTATTTATTTATAAAATATAAATAATTTTATGTTTATTTATTTATTTATAAAATATAAATAATTTCATGTTTATTTATTAATTATTGATAGCAATCATTAAAAAATAAAAATAAAAAATAAAGCACCCACAAAACACATTTGAAGTGATGAAATTATTAAACAAGGAAAATAAGGGCAAAAAGACATGGTATATGCCAATTTTAAGAAGTGAAAAGTTTCCAACATACCCATTAACATGGTATATTATGATTCCTTGAAATCTCATGATCCCTTTTAATTATTAAAAGATTTATAAAATTACATTATTTTTAACATTTACTTACATTCGTTTATGCAAAGTAATAAATTTTTAAATTTTAAATTTTTATTTATATTTTCCATACTTAAAGAGATTATCAATGTTATGTTTAAATATTAAAATTTCAATTTCAATGTTAGGCTTATATATTAAAATTTCAATTTCAATTTTTTATTGTTTTATATTTATATTTATCATTTGTTAATTTAATAAATACTTAATATTATAAATAAAGGTAATATTTTTTTTTAAATTTCTATATGAATAAAAAATTTAATATGTAAAACAATAAATTAAATAATTAATTCATTTTTAATATAAAAATAAATTATAGTAAATTTTTTTGTATGTAGAATTAAATCTAATTATTATTATAATTTTTTGTTGTCTAATAAACCCCAAAAGTGTTATAAGTAGATAATTGTTTAATTTTCTTAAATGTGAAGGACATATAAAAAAATAAAGATGATGATGGTTCTCCTCCATGTAAATTGATAATTTAATTATGATAAGTTTTTGTTTTTTCAAAGATAAAAAATAAGCCTTAGGTTAAAGTGTAATTGGACTTAGTATTTGATTTCATGCATAGAAGTAAAGAAAGCTGTTATTCCAAAGAATAAGATCTTATTGTTATTGCCATAAGAATGACAAGGAAAAACAAATTGTGTTTTAGTTTTGGAATAAGATGAAACATTGTGTTTGAATAACTAAAACCGAATCTTTCTTAAAAAAATAAATAAATTAATATAATCCAAAATATAAAAGCACCATGCCATAACCAATCTACCCTATATAAAATATGGTAAGAAGTGGGAATGTAGAGAATGACTTGCTTCTTGTGTGTAGATTTAATTTAGTTATGAGTTTATTTTTTACTCTATTCTTGAGGAGATGATCTTCCAAATATTCTATTCTTTGGGTATATCTTTGTACCTTTTAAAACAATTGTTAATATAAATCTGTTATTTTTTCTTGCTTTCAAAAAAATTACTTAATATACAGTGAATTTGAATTCAAATTTAAATTGGAAATATCATTTAACAGCTAGAAACTGTGTTCTCGCCTGGTTTTCAAAATCAAATTGTAATTAAATCAGCACTCGAGGACGAGGATGATTATAAGAATGACACACTTCATTACAAGAACGACATCCAAGGGTTCTGAGAGATGATCGTTGGAGGATGAAGAAATTTTATGTCTCCAGATTATAACTCTCTCTCAATCGAAGGGACGGGTGTAAGAGACATATTTGTAAACTTTAAAACACTCAATGTGCGATATTTACCGCCAATGGAATCGAAGAGAATTTTGACCCGTTTCTAATTATGATAGAAGAATGGCAACGTTTGATTAAAAGAACTGCACCTACGGTTCTGCACCCACGGTTCTGAAAGATAGTCGTTGGATGATAAACAACTCGTAATTATAAATATCTCTCAATCCGACGACGCTCTAGCCGAAATCGTATTGTTATGGGGACAGCTGTGATAGATATATAGGAGATATATAAGGGAGTGTGAACATCACAACGTGCCATAATTACAACCAATTGAATGAAAGAGACTTTTCAACGATTTTTTTAATTATGATTTGATTACAAGAAAGGCATCCAAGGGTTTCTGACAGATAGTCGTTGGAGGATAAAGAAATTTCACAACGTGCCATAATTACAACCAATTGAATGAAAAAGACTTTTCAACGATTTTTTTAATTATGATTTGATTACAAGAAAGGCATCCAAGGGTTTTTGACCGATAGTCGTTGGAGGATAAAGAAATTTCCAGCTTTCTCATCAAAATGGTACGGGGTGTCCAAGAGATGTCACAGATATATCGGTGGAGTTTACAAATCACAACATGTCTCATTTACCCTCCATTGAATAGAGACCCTTCCCTGGTTTAGCTCCATCCGTTCTTCAGCGTTCGGAATTATGAGAAGTGCAGCGCAGGGAATGGGCTAGATATGTATTCTCTGGCATTGTTCCTTTGGTCCGACCGTGGAAAAGTTCTATGGGGTGATGAACTACTTCTGCCGCCATATTGTCTCTGGTACTTTACTTTTCTACCATTTTTTCTTCTTTACTAGTATATTTGGTTTATAGGAAAATTGGTTCTTTAGGTTTTTATATGGAAAATTAAATCTATATAATTAGACCGGAAAGCTGGAGTACTTTTTCATCTTGATTCTTCTGGTTTGTTCTTTCTTTCACAAACACTGTAATTTCCATCTGTTGTCTCTCCTCGTGTGTATGCATGTTTGTCAGGATTTGTGTTTTGTATTTTATGGTTCCGTCTCAAAATATCTCATAGAGATGGGAGGGGAGACTGACAGAGGGACACAATTGATTTGCAGAGATAGA
The DNA here is from genome assembly GCA_000404065.3 of Pinus taeda. Classification (NCBI taxonomy): domain Eukaryota; kingdom Viridiplantae; phylum Streptophyta; class Pinopsida; order Pinales; family Pinaceae; genus Pinus; species Pinus taeda. The sequence goes on from APFE031287416.1 coordinate 25,522, forward strand.
TATGGCATGGTACTGGCAGCTTCTTGGCCATTTGGTTGTCCTCTTGACTACTTAAACATGTTAGTTTTCGTCCAGCTATAGACCACTGCTACAAGCAGGGCCTGCATTTCGGAGCTATTCACCACCAACGCCTTCAATCACGTTCGAATTGCGTAGGTACACCTAGACCGGGTTTTTTCCATGGTCTTATTTAAATGGTTCTTTTACATCTACGGCTGCATATGCTGTTGTTTTAATATTTGCACACATTTTTGTCTACGGTCGCGCATGTTCCTGAAAGCCTGCGCTATGTGCTTCAAAATTTAGCTGGTTTTTCCTTTTTAAAACTTGAGGTTCACACTCGGAATTATTCTCGTAGTATGTATATGGTCATCTTTTATCGTACTCTTTAAATTCATAAGCGATATTCATACAATAGAAATCTAAATACCACCCTTGTTCGTCAACTCTATACATATAAATTGCGGTTTTCTTGTGAATATTAAGGTCCCATTATTTAGAAACTCGTCATAGGAAACCACATTGCATTTGTATTCCTTATTCCTTACGATGCTTGTTAAGGTGGTTTAAAATAAGTAGATTTGTTTTGAAGGATTGATTGTCTTTTGTCCCTGATTGGCATCTTATCACAATTAACATGAATATATAACAGAGCTATAATGCCCATTTTAACTTGAATTCTTGAAATTATCGGACACCATTTCCAAAATACTAAGCTAAACTTGTATATTATCTGGCTAAACCTACTCTCCTTCTGTCTTATCTTCCACTTGTCTACTATGTCCTTGAAAGGAAAGTCACTTCTCTGCATATATAGCTTTTCCTGCACCTCTCATGCTATGAATCTCACGAGAAATTGTATTATTTGAAATATTTTGTTATTTGAGATTTGCGGGTGCCTTTTGAAGCATCTTCCATGTCATCCTATGGAATAATAATGGAAATCCATGCAATCAAATTTCTTCTTATTTACAATGAAAATAAAAAACCCTAAGAAACTTCTTACATCAAATTTATAGTTCAATATATCATGAATAATTAAAAAAAAATGAACAAATTGAATTCTAGGTAGATTAAACACCAGGATTTAGAAAAAGTGAAGCTACTGTAAATCTATATTTTTTCGCCACGTATGTAAAAGATTTAACATTTTTAAGAAATATATATATATATATATATATAATAATTAATTACAACTTTAAATTTAGTGTGACATTTTAATTTTCTGTTAGTGTTTCTTTAAGCATTAAGAAATTCATTCATTAGTATTAAGTCTAATTCTGGCTTCACAAACAAACTATCAACAAATATATTTTTAAAAAATGGTGGGGAATTGTCCGTTTATTTTATGAGTCGATCAGTTTCATTAAGTGGTTAATCAGATTTATTTATTATAATAGGGAATTGAATTTTATAATTTTTTAATATTTACTTTTTATTTATTTAAAAAAAACTAAATTTTTAAATATTTATTATTATATATTTATATAAATTTATTAATTTTTATATGTATTTTTGTTTATTGTTAATTTCAATATTTATGATTAGAAATAACATATTTATTTTTCTCTTCCAAAAGGAGGAGAAGAGGAAGCTATTATTAATGTTATTATATTGAAATTGAATTATTTCTAAGTTTTTTCTATCTTAACTTAATGAGCTAGAGCGGGGGAGGTGTTGGAGGGAGAGGGAGGGGGGAGCAAGGAGGAGATAGGGAGTGGGAGAAAAAAAACTGATATAGAGGGAAGAGAATAAGGGCGAGATAGGGAA
>APFE031287424.1:0-12133 GCA_000404065.3 Pinus taeda
GAACTTGACGAGGAAGGAAAAATTATAATGGAACCAGAAGCAGTCACAGAGACAAGAACTCGACAGCTACGAAATCGATCAATTTCAGAGTATCTTATCAAGTGCAAGAACTTATCCGCTGAAGATTCCACATGGGAGGATGAGAATTTTATACAGAAGCATCCAAAACTACTCAAGCATTGAGGACAACACTTTTTTAAAGAAGAGGGGCATGTTGGGTCCCTATAATACTAGTGATTACCCCATTACTATTGTAGTTGTACCCCTTATTAGTATTGTTGTGCCCCTATTGTCCCCATATTGTTATTATTGTGCCCCATAGAATCCCTCTATTGTTATTTTTGTGGCTTTATATTATTATTGTTAGGTCGGCTGGGTTATATTGTATTATTGTGACTCCTTAGACTCCTCTATATAAAAAGGAGGTTTTGTCATTTGAATCATCCAAGAATTGTTCATTTATGTAATGTAAAGGAGGTTGCCCCCTCGAAGAGGCTGAATTCTAAGGCGTTGATCTATCTTTTCTATCTTTTCTTGAGCTGGTTTCATAACAAAAACCCACACAAATTCTTCTTATAGATATTCCAATTGACGAATACCAAGACCATGACCCTTGACCTATTTAGCCACTCCAAGACCAAGACACCAATCCTCCTCTTTGTCATTGTTGAGATCATGATCACTGCTATTGATGTCATCATTGTTGCAACACTGATGCCTTCATTATTGCACCACCAAGACTATTACGGTTGCATCATTGTTGCACTTTACTGCACCAAGATCATTGTTGCACCACCAAGATCTTCATCATAACAACGACATCTTCTCCACTGAGATATGAGAGCTGCACCAAGATCTTCATCAGGATCATGACCGAGACCATGATTACCACTATGTTGAGATCATGAATGTGTCTAGGATGTATGTTGAGACAGAGTGTGTCACTGTGGATCACCAAGATCCTCCTCATCACAAGTATATCAAGTGTAATGTTCTGAAATAAGAAAAATAGTGATATGCAAAGAAAAAATGACTCTCAACACATAAATTTTTAACAAACAACACATGCTCATAAAAACCCTAGAAGTAGAACCAACGGAGCCATTTTATTAATCATGGAGCAGTAAAATAGTATGGATGAATGCACCTGGACTTGCCTTAATGGCAAGCACGACAGAATCCAGGTGATGAGACAATGATATCAAATACTGGAAAATGTTTGCTCCTCTAATGCTCTGCACTGCCCAAAAAATTACACTGCTGACATGGAGAGGAACTGCAAGAAACTCCACTTCCGCTTCTCGGAAAATGCTACAAATTCAGCGCCAAACTCCTTGACCAAAACCAAAAAATGGTTTGGCCTAACTTTGACCTCCCAAAATCAACCCCCAAAGGCATTGTGCAAATTTCCAGCAATTCTGCAATGTCTGCTGCAAAGATGCGGTTGGAAACCCCACTTTTGGTGCTCAAAAAATTATGAAACTTTATATTTGGGATCCTTGTCAAAAACCCAGAAAACCCAGAAATGGTTTGGCCAGATTTTGACCTTCCAAATTCGGCCTCCAATAAGCCCTACGCCCTCCAAACTGCTCAAGGGATACGACCTACAAGGAACACCAATGAAATCCTCCTCCAAGCTCCAAAAATGCAGCAATCACCTCTCCATATATTTCCCTTAACCTCCACGGTGTAGTTCAACCTCAAATATTGATACTCTACCCTCAACGGTGAAGTTCAGCCTCAAATATTGATACTCTACCCTCCACTTGAGCACCCAGTGCTGCCTTTGCGAGCGCCCAGGAATTGTGAAAGTCACCCTGCAAGGTAGCACACTCCACCTCCAAAATTCTCCCAAATGCCAACAATCCTACGATGCCTCCTATCTGGAAAATCTCTCACCGAAAATCCACTACAAGACACCACAAGCAAAATCAACCTCCTCTTCACTGCGCCCTCCAGTAATACGCACCACCCAAAGATGAATGCAATCACTTGAAATCACAATGAGATCCTCCTCCTGAAGAAATGAAGAAAAACCTTCCTAAGGTGGCACTCGAATTCCCTCGAAGAAAGGGTGAGCTCTTCGCCTGAAGAACTCGTGCTAAACAGCGAGTGACTTAGCTAAGCAACTTAAGCAACCAAAGAGAAATTGATATACTCCAATAAGATGAATGAAATGAGGAGAGCTACCTTCCTTATATAGAATTAGTGGAGCACTTTTTCCCTCCATTTTCCGTCCTTCGTGGGTCTGTCACTGAGCTATCGATTTTCCCCTCATGCAATTTGAACTATTGGCTTAGGAAGTGCTTATTTTCCTTGTGTGAACAAAACCAAAATAACTTACTTCTAACTCCTAAGTCTCCTAATAAAATTCAGTGGGCCCCATATCCTCCAAAATTGGCCCCAAAATGTAGAAAGAAATCATGTTCCAAAATAGTTTAGGAAGGGACATTACACCAAGATTGTAGGGAGATAGGTTCGAGCATCACTATGAGATCACCAAGATCCTCTTCATCATAGATATGCCGAGACTTGCAAGGAGACAGGTCTGAGCCCTTTTCTGTGGCATCTGAGATTGTGAGGAGGTCGAGACTACATCTCTGTGGTACCAATAAAAAAAAACAGAGATATCCACATACTGCACCATGGACAGACTTCCAAAATTACCTCAATGTGGCATCTGAAACACTTTTCTGTGACAACCATCTGAAACTTCAGAAGGATCCGAGTTCTATACTTATGCAAAGATCCTAGCTGTGTATATATAGTAATTCGTCTACATATTACGCTGACGTGTCAGTATGTGTCTATTGATGCAAGTCGACATGATCTTCCTTTAATTCAATTTGTAGGTCGACTTCTTCAAGTGGGATTGTGCTTGTCTTTGGAGGGCTTCTAGACATTTCTATAGACTTGAATACATTAAAGATAGGCTCAAGAAGAGCTCTTCATACATGACATTAAGTCTAGACTCTAAATGACAAATCCTATTATTCTAAAATCACTTGCTCATGAAACCCATGAAGCAAGTTTACAATAATAATTTTGTTCTCTTTATTATATCATTTATATCAGTCATAATTACATGTCATTATGAAGACCAAACCAGTTACACTTTCTTCAACAAAAAATGGACTCCAAACTAGAGACATCTCAAAAGAAAATGGAAAAATAAACTCCTAAAATAACTATATATAAAAAATAATCACAAGGGTTAGCAGAAAAATATCTACAAATTTATTTTACAAATTATTTACACTATTCACAATTAAATTTAAGATCTAAATAGCAAATAAAACTTTTTGGCCCAAGTAAAAATTTGAGAATAATTGATGGAAATAATTTTATTTAATGTACAAGCCAAACCAAAAATTGTTAGATAAGCTCGGAGTCCAAACAAGATGTGGTCAACTCGAAGTCCATGAACTTGGGTTTTGCCCCAAGGGATTAATAATTGAAGATCTCTATACAAAAGATAGATTATTAGTTCCAAAGGGATTCAACACACAAGAAAACTAGAGATTGAAAGATAACTACTAGATCCGCTAGGTTCAATGTGTTTACTCTAGCCCAATACCTAAAGCAAAATACCTGTGCTAATAGATACTTCAACCACTGGCTATGGAACAATAATACTCTATAAGAAATCAATAGAGCAATAAAAATTATTTAGCACATACCATGAATCATCAAGAGAAAGACACCTTGAATTGAAAACCCAAAGACTTTTATTAAGAAATATTCTAGTAGAGCTTAGCTTAGTAAATCGAATGATTTTTTAATGAGTACATGAACATCAAATGAGGAGCTCAATAGCTTATTTATATAGATAATGAGACGATCAAACCCCTCCAAGTGGAAAATAACGGCTAGTTGCTTGATCCATGGCTTGAAAATCATCAAAATAATTTGATTCATTGATCTCTTTGAAAAAAATCGATCTCCTTAGTTGATGGAGAAAAATTCCTTGATCCCAATCAAAATTTGAATTTATTTCCTTAATCTTGAGGAAAAATCGGAATTCCACATTAAACCCTTTTTTTGTAGTCCAAAAAATAATATTTTGAACTTTTACCCTCAAAAAATCTTCTTCGACTTAACCACCATGATCGAAAGGGTCAATTTCTCTTAAAAAATTGATTTTTCCCTTGATGGATGACACCAGAAATTATTTCTTCTTTGAACCACGAATTTTTGATAATTTCCACTTTAAGAGAATTTAATTTCTCTCAAATTAATTTTTTGACACAATTTAATTAATTTTCTGCCTAATTATTTTCTTTTATTTTTTGCCAAAAAAATTAATTAAAAGATTTAAGAGGGGATTAAATATATTTTTCACCCTCTAAAAATATTTTTGGCAATGGTGTCTAATTATGAGTAACCATTCGCCAAAAAAATTTCTTACATCAAGATTTTACAAATAATGCAACCCTTAAAAAGGGAATTTACAATAGACACATAATCCCTTAGACTTAGCCAAATTTTGCGACACAAGACACATGATATAGTATGATAAAAATACATAGATTCGATAACACTAGGACTCACCTAAGACCTCATCAATGAGCTCCACCCTAGCTTCGGGGTATATTTGGGAGAAAGGCTCTATCAATTATTCGTGTTTACAAACACACATAATTGGGGAGGTTAAAACACTCCCTAGGATGAAACCATTTGACAAAAATCATAGTCTTACCTAGGTGTTGTTACATGGCTTAATAGTGATACTAGAATCATTTAAAATAAAAAAAGCAGAATTTGGGATTACAATGATGAGCTAGAAGCTTCATGATGATAATGACTTTAAAAACAATTTATCCTTCTGATAGGTACTCTACTTCTTGGAACAGTTGACACAAGTGTGGTCAAGAAGACCATCATGCTAACATTGCTCTACACTAATTATAGTTGAGATGCCACTATGCCATAGCTCCTATTTTTGCATCCCAGTATACTTGTTATCCTTCTCTATCAACTTGCAAGATTAGATTCCTGCTTCCACGTACTATACGTCCATCACCTTCACCTTATGTGAGTTTAGCAATAATGTGAATGGTTGCTCATTACTCACATTTCTATTCCCCTAGAATTGTGAACTCCATGTGTTGCAAGGCTTACTTATGTACTTTTGAAGAGGGTTGTTGTACATTTCACCTCCTACTCTTGTTGAAAGCAACTTAAGAGCATGTTTTTGTTGCTCTTGTATCAGGAGTTTCAACTGCTTCTGAATATTAGGAAGCATGGCAATTGTCCTAGCACTCCTAATCCTCCATTCTTCAATCTCATTGTCCTTCTTGAATATTGTGACCTTTAGCCTCTTGAGTTTTTCCTTCATTTCTAAGAAGCCTCCTACAAGCTCCTGCAAATATAAGGCTTCTTCATACTTGTTTAACTCACCCATCTGATATTGGGGGTCACTGCCTTTGTCATCCTCCTATGTTATGGTATTTGTAGATGATGAGGATTGTCCTTCACTAGCTCTTTCTTTGTTCTTTCGGTTCCTCATCAACTGCCATGTTTTCTTCTTGGAGTATGGCATAAACTCCATGCTCCATGATTTCACCTACTTCTTTGTCCTTAGCACCCTTTGGCTGCAAGAAATCTTTTCTTTTACTTTTTCCTCCTCGATGACAAATTCTCCTCCTTTGTTGCTATGACAAGAAATTTTTCTTTCTTCCTTTTTGGTTTTTACCCTTGTGGCATATCGTGTGACCTGCAACACTATTGAATTTAGCTCTTCAGTCAATTGCCTTTTGAATCAATTAAGGTTCTACTCAATCAATCTTTTTGAGAGTTCAAGAGCAATAGGTGAAACAACCTGCTCTTTCCTCCAAATAGCCAACACCTTTGATTGCAACTGCTTGCAAATGGAAAACATCATCTAAAATCAAAGACAAAATATTTTGCATGCTAGTTTTTACAATGCTTTGATGATATTCTCAGATGTTGGTGAAGAAACAATGGAATATCTAAAAAATCAAATCACTGCAATCTAGATTAAACATAATGGCACACACTTTGGTTTTGGCCACCATATCCAAAATCTTGAGTCTCTTACCAAAGGTGAGGTCCTTGATATCATGCAATCCTTGGAAGCTCTCCACAATCAATTGTAACACCCTTCCTAGAATGTCATCATTAGGGGGCAATAGGAGTAGTTATCCTTATGATCAAACTGTAAACAAAGGCAAGAAGCAACTGCAATTCTTACCTCTATACAAGCATGTTCCATAAATTTGTGCTGGATCAAAGCGAGCATTGATGGCTTCACTGCTCAAATTAATGTTCTCCAATCAGATTGGGCTACTTTGGACAAATATGTCTCCAACTCCTCAAATTTAGAGAGGACATCCCCTATATTCATAAACATCATATATCATCCAAGTACAAAGAGCCAATTTCCCATGTCCTTTTCTTTCTATAGATCACTCGGCTGCTTCTGTTGAAGAGTAATATGGACTCCTTCGGAGAAGGGTTTGTTGATTTGTCTTGTTCTTTGCTCCATAAGAGCCTCAATGATTGAATAACCAATTGATGTACTACTGAGTTGCTGTTTCCTTCTCGCCAAGTTATTTATGGCATTTGTGATGCCTTCTATGGAAATTGAGTTGTTGTTTCCTTCTCGCCAAGTTATTAATGGCATTTGTGATGCCTTCTACGGCATGTTTCCATATGTCGTCCATGAGCAAAATTTTCAAATTCCACTTTTACAAACAATTGACATGCCAATCTCTCTAATTTAATTCACAATTATATTTTGTCAAATTTATTCAAAAAATCTCGAAAGGTAATGTTGCCAAAAAATTAATAAATTCCAACAAATGTTGGACAGCCGATAAAATCACAATTTTTTCATTGAAAAATACCACAGCAAAAAACCCAGCCAATTTTATTAATAAACCTAAGGGATCATTTTTTATTGAACTTAGCAAATTTAATCAGTTACAGCAATAACACAATCTTTCCAAAAATAAACTCAGTTGCAATAACTTGGTCTCTCCACCATAAATTCAGCTACTGCAATAACTTGACCCTACACCAATAAATTCAACTACTACAATAATTTAACCTCTCCATAAATAAATTCAGTTGCTGCCATACCCAATCTCTCCACCAATAAATTCAACTACTGCAATAATTCAGCTTCTCCACAAATAAATTCAGCCCAACAAAATAAATTCAGCCCAACAAGAGAAATTCAACCCAACAAGAGAAATTTGGCACAACAAGATAAATTCAGCCCAACAAAATATTTTGGCCCAATAAAGTAAATTCAGCCTAGAAAAATAAATTCGTCCCAACAAGATAAATTCATCCCAATGAAATAAATTTGGCTCAACAATATAAATTTAACCCAACAAAATAAATTCAGCGCGGTAAAATAAATTTGTCCCAACAAGATAAATTCGGCCTAGTAAAATGAATTTGGCCTAGCAAGAATAAATTTGGCTTAGAAGAATAAATTTGGCTAAGCATAATAAATTCAACTCAGCGAGAGAAATTCAACCCAACAAGATAAATTATTCCCAGCAAGAGAAATTCAGCTTCGACAAATAAACTAAACCTTTCAAATCTGTGTATGTGCCCAACTCAATCTTTGGCACGATTCAGATGCAACATTTATAAAATAAAATGCTTCATATTAGCACGACAACCACTCTAATACCACTATAATATCCACTTTTAAATTTATCTTAATTTACTAGAAATTATTCTCTGAAATTTCTTCAAGAAAAGCACATAATAATTCTAGCAAGCATTTGACCCAGTGAAGTAAATTCAGCCTAGCAAAATAAATTCGTCCCAACAAGATAAATTCATCCCAATAAAATAAATTTGGCCCAGCAATATAAATTTAGCCCAACAAAATAAATTCAGCTCAGTAAAATAAATTTGTCCCAACAAGATAAATTCGGGCTAGTAAAACGAATTCGGTCTAGCAAGATAAATTAAGCCTAGAAGAATAAATTTGGCTTAGCAGAATAAATTCAGCTCAGTAAGAGAAATTCAGTGCAACAAGATAAATTATTCCCAGCAAGAGAAATTCAGCTTCGACAAATAAACTAAACCTTTCAAATCTGTGTATGTGCCCAACTCAATATTTGGCACGATTCCACTGCAACATTTATAAAATAAAACCCTTTAGGTTAGCACGAAAACCAACGCTAATACCACTGTAATATGCCCTTTTAAATTTATCTTATTTTACTAGAAATTATTCTCTGAAATTTCTTCAGGAAAAGCACATAATAATTCTTGCAAGAATTTGACTGATTTAAAATCAATAATTGTAAAGTTTGTGGACAAATACCATTGTAAAACCCCAGTTATTTATTTATTTATTTATTATTAAGAGGGAAATTACATCAAAATCTCATAAAACCTAACAAATAGATAAGTTGGAGAAATCTTCTCTGGCTGGATTCCACGATCTACATTTGCGTGTTGCTTCATCCTTCCAACCAATGTTCCAAAATCTCAATCTTGCTAAGCACCAATAAGGAATTTGATTCAATCCCTCCTCTTTGAGTGGCTAGGATATATCTCTCAATACTTAAACCCCTCCTAATTGGATAAGCTAGAGTGGATCACTTTCCATCGAAACTAACCCTCTGCATAATATGGACTCTCACCCAAACAAGCTCCAAAGCTCAACTCAACAACAACAAAAAAATAATTCCAAATGCATGCCTAGGGAGTGAGCTTTCATCTCCTTTAATAATCATGGACTATCAAAATATCATGGACTATCAGAATTCCATGGGTCATTTGAATACCATGGGTCTTTTCTTCTTTTATTAAAGTGAGTTATAATAAAAAAAATTCTTTAGTCACTTTTTAATTAATTAATTAATTAATTCTCTCATGGCCCATAATTAATTTTAATTTGTAACCCAAGCTATTGAGATACTCTCCTCCCACAATGCCAGGAAAAGGGGCATTACAACCTAAGTCTGAGTCAATTGCTCTACCGTTGATCTGTCGTAATCCCTGACTTCGCCTCATCATGTTGGTTCATGACACAGAGCAGATAATTGGCAAACCATTCCCACTTGGAAGCTCGGGGGTTTATGACCTAGGTTGTTGGTGTATCCTCGTGGCTATACTCAAGATCTCGGGGGGTATCTATCCATCGTTTTGCAAACATAGCTCCAGACCTCGAAATCCCTACTCCATATCACCTTCGCCTTTTTGTTGCAAGTTAAATAGATTGAACTCAACACAAGTTCTATTTCAAATAGCCTGTTTTTCCTCAATCACGTCACATGAGAGTTCCATCAAAGATCCATTGCATCACATCAGAGTTTTTGTTGCGAGTTCCATCAAAGATCCATCGTGCCACCTTAGAGATTTTGTTGCGAGTTCCATCAAAGATCCATCGTGCTACATGAGAGTTTTTGTTGTGAGTTCCATCAAAGATCCATCGTGCCGCATGAGAGTTTTTGTTGAGTTCCATTAAAGATGCATCATGTCGCTATTGAGGAGTTGCGTTCATGTGAAAAGGTGATTACACTGAGGGGTTGTGTTCATGTGAAGCAACAATTTCACTGAAGTTTATATGCGACCTGTGTTGAGTTTGCTCTACACACAATCAAGGAGGGGAATCCATGAAAAGATATTTATTTGTTGAGTTTAAGCTTTTGTGATCTATATAAAGTTTTTTGAGAAGATTCTTCGGCGTAAATCACATTCAAGTGCATTTGTTGACGCGTTTCGAACCAATGAGTGTGGTCCATGAAAAGATATTTATTGTTTTCATTTTCTTATTTGGTATTCTATACAAAATTGTGCCCTCTTTGTGCGGGAGGAGATTTTGTTCTTATCCATTATTTTGTTACTATTAAAATCCTTTCATCTTGATGGACAAACTTTTGAATAGAACATTGATTTCTCAAAGGTATTTATTAGTTTTATTTTCAAGGTCTGTAAACCTGCTCAAGTAAAAATTTGGCCTAACAAAGGAAAAGTAGTGTGAGGAGCAGCTACTTTTAAAGATGCATTATATCATCTCCATTGTTGGTGTAGAACTCTCTATCATCTCCATTGTTGGTGTAGAACTCTCTATTGAAAATGTAACTATGTTCGGTCTTCATAATTGTCATTATACTCATGTCATTATGTATATCTTATGTATCTATCAAAAGAAGAAATAAAATTATTATTTTTCACGCATGGGTTTCATGCTCCATTTAAGCGATAATCTAGGTCAAGCATGCATTTCATGCTCCTAGGGATTGTCAAGTCAATAAGATGTGTCATGAGTCAATTATAAAGAGAACTTTGCGCCCACAACAAACTAGGCCACCATCTAGACTCTCTTTGCTTTGATAGTTGAGAATAGATGGAAAGTTCAACAAATGGATGTGAACACTGCTTTCTTGAATAGAGACTTGAACGAAAACGTCTTCATGTCTCAACCAAAAGGCATTTTTGTGAAGAGACAAGAACAAAAAGTATGTAATATCATCGAATTCGTTATATGGTCTCACACAATCACCACAAGCCTGGTAAGCATCTTCTCAAATTAAATTTGAAACACTTTAATCTAGATGCTCCAACTCTAAGTCAAGAAAGTTGGAAAATTTGTCGTTTACCTTGTGGTATATGTAGATGATTTGTTGATAACAGACAACAATGAAAACTATAACGCGTCCATAAAGAAAGAGTTGAAGAAAGGATTTGGATCACTGATTTGGGACACCTTCACTACTACTTGGGCATTGAAGTGACCCAACATCCAAGTTATATATTCCTCTATAAAAAGAAGTACATTGGAGAATTGTTGAACAAGTTTGGCATGATTGAATGCAATCCTTTGTCCACTCCAATGGAACAAAATCTGAAGCTCACATTTATAGATTTGAGGATGCAACTAAGTATAGATAGCTTGTGGGAAATCTTATCTACCTCACCACTACGAGCCAGACATTTCATTTGTTGTTGGAATCCTCTCTAGGTTTATGCAAAAGCCTTGTGAAGGGCATTGGTCAATTGCAAAAAGAGTTCTAAAGTACTTAAAAGGAACTTGAGACTTTGGACTCAAATATTCACAATCATAGGTGGATGACTTCACCATGACTTGATATTATAATTCAACTTTTATGGATATAAGGAAAATGGAGGGTCTACTTCAAGCTATGTTATGAGTCTTGGATCAGAAGTTGTCTCCTAGAGGTCACATTAACAATGAATTCTAGCAAATTCCACATCAGAGGCAGAAAATGTGGGAGTTGTAGAAGTAACCAAGGAGATTGTGTGGATCAAAAAAATTCTTGAACACTTGCAGGAGAACCAAGTGAAAAAAAAAATTCCCTCCTGATCGAAAAAAATTCTGCAATTAAGCTAGCCAAGAATCCCAAATTCCATGATCTAACTAAACATATCAACACGAAGTATTATTTGATTTGACATCACATAGAGGCCAAGACTATTCATCTATGACATTATTCCACAAATGAGCAAATTGTAGACATCTTCACCAAAGCACATGGAAAAGAAAAGTTTGAAAGCTTCAAAATGATGCTTAAACTAACAAACACCCCTTCAGATTCAAGGGGAGCGAGAAGGTTAGACACCTAATCTTTAGGGACTAGGTGAGAAATTTGTAAATACGTAAATTAAGGAAAACTAAAGAGTTAGAATAGAAAGTGACCTTGAAATATGAATCCCAAAGGTCAAACCACCCCATGTTATATAACAATGTTTACATTAATGCAAATAAACATTTAGGAGTCATTCCTTGGCATGACAAGATTAAATCTCAACTCACTTGAAATCAATTGTTGAGATTCATCTAATTCATTAATGCAAATAACCTTTGCATTTCATTAGATTAAGGTCACATTTTTATAAAAAGCAATTACTTTAATAATCCTTTGATTAAAGTAATTTTGCTAAGGTTGAAGGCTTTGGATGACTTCCACACATCTAGATATTTAGACATGTGCAAAAGTACCTGTTTTATGCTACATAGTACAAGCATCAACAATAATTACATTAATGTCCTAAGTTCTATAGTTTAGAGGGGTGTGTGTGTGTGTGTGTAGTATGAATAATTTGATTTTATATACATAACATTGTCGCCTTATTTAAGGCACTTCATCCTTGGAGTGTTCTCATTTATTCTAAT
>APFE031287435.1:0-50972 GCA_000404065.3 Pinus taeda
ATAGATAGTAACATTTCTTTCAACGACCCCAGTTATATTTAATTAACATAAATTTACTTGTACGGAATATTTTTATATATATGTAAAACAAACTTTCTTAAATTTCTTATTGTGATGGAGCTGGATAACATTTAAAATACCATGAAGAAAAAGAATATATTTTCTTTATAAGGTCAAGAAAATAAAGAAAATAAATTTCTTATTTTAAGTACTTTTTAAAATTTACATTAAAACTTAAATTTGAAATAGTTTAGCACCAATCATTTTTATAACTTATTTAATTCAAAATAAAACAAATAAAAAAATATTATCTATTTTTCTTTTCAAAAATTATTTATTTTTTAAAATAGTTAATGTAAATTATTATTCACAATCATATATATATGTTTGAGTGGCGACGGCGGTGAAATGTTAAGAGATCGCTCCTTGTCACAAGGTTTAAACTAGAGGAGTCGAGTATGTATGCTTTTCTCTAGACTAGGATAATAATAATCAAATCTTTTTGAAATAAAATTTTAATATTTTTTACTATCATTTAATATATTTAAATAATGATATATAATTTAAAAAAGATTTATTATTGTTAATTATGCCAATAGGCATTATATTATGAAGTAAGGTGAGTCCCTTGTTCCACAAACAAGGGGTCTCATACACCAATTTGGTGTGTGGATTGACCATAACCATTAGATAATAATAATAATCAAATCTTTTGAAATAATAATTTTAATATTTTAAACATCGGCATTATATTATGAAGTTCTTGATGGTGACAATGTTGAGATTGGTCATCCTCACAGTTGTATGCCTTCCCTAGACTTAGGATAATAATAATCAAATCTTTTGAAATAATAATTCTAAAATTTTTACTATCATTTAATATATTTAAATACTAATAATAAATAAATATAAAATATTTATTGTGTTAATATCCAAAGACATTATATTATGAAGTAAAGTGGTCCCTGCTCACAAACACATGGGTTTCATACACCAATTATTGAGTGTCGGTATTGATCCATTAACCTTAAAAATTGGATAATAATATAATCAAAATTTTACATAATTAGGTTTTTAATATTTTTCTATCATTTAATATGTTTAAATAATTATATATAATTTTAAAAAACATGTATACTTGCTATCAAACATAGACATTAGATTATGAAGTTCTTGATGGTAACACTATTGAGATTAATCGTCCTCACAATTGTCCTGAACCTTAATAGTGTCACCTTTATACCTGCTATCAAACATTCAATGACTTCACCTTTATAGTTTGAATTAGTTTTACTGAAGCAGTTTTCACACCTACGAATGACTTCACCTTTATAGTTTGAATTAGTTTTACTAAAGCAGTCTCCACACCTATGAACCTCTAACACTGACGTGTATGAGCAAGATAGTTTTCACATGTCATCGAAAGAAGTAAAGTATGTATACTTTCACTAGACTTAAATTTTTTGAAATATAATTTTTATATTTTTCACATTAATTTTAAATATTATATATAATTTAAAAATTATAATTATAAATATTTTAAATAATTATATAAAAAAAAAAACAAACAAAACAGAAAACAAACAAAAACACAACCCAAAAAACAATTATTATTAAGATTCGTCATCCTAGACCGTTGTCCTGAATCTTAAAAGTGTCACCTTTATACCTGCTATCAAAACTTCAATGCCTTCACCTTTATAGTTTAAATTAGTTTTGGCGAAGCACAGTCTTCACACCTATGAACCTCCCACACCCACGTGAATGAGCAAGATGGTTTTCACAATGTTCAAGGATCCATGCGGTGAATGAGCAAGATGGTTTTCACAATGTTCAAGGATCCATGTCATCCCATAATTGAGTGCAACTAATGCGAAAACTTCACTACCAGAATTTTTGACAAAGAAAATGCCGTAGTCTAAAGAGGTTGAGGGTAGAGGAGTTGTCCAAAAAGTTATGGAAATTCTGGTCATATTTAGAGAAAATCTAGCAAGAATTTTTGTAAATCCAAGCTATAGTTGTTAAACTTCAAAATTTTAGGTGCCTTCGAGGTTTTTGATGGTGCTGAATCCATTTTCATTATTCAAACACTGTCTCTACAAAAAAATTTGAAATTTTTTTGCCCAAATTCCAGCGATTTTTGGCCGTCAAAATAATTCCTCTGCCTCAATAAACAACTCAAAAAAAAACAACTTGGATCACCAACAACCGCTGGTTTTTTCTATACCAAAATTGAGAATGAGAATGAACATTTTTATATACCAAAATTAAGAATGAGAATGAACATAGAAACAATACCATGAACGTAGAATTTCATGGACAAAATGCAGCACCATAGAAACGATGAAGTAGCCGATGTTTTTTAGGAGGGTCATGACGTTGGACCATTTTTTTGCGTTTCAAGAACTTTGTGGTTGTCATTTATATGTTGATATGCCAAATTGTAACTATTTGTATTGTTTTTTATTATATATGAGGTAGATATGTTGTTAGATAATATTGAAGTCAAGCCCCACAATGAATAAATATATGTAAAACTGAATCAATTTATTTTTCTATCATAAAGCTTTTGGTAATCCATTTGATATATTCGCAGCTATTTCTAATCAAACTATCTAACAACATTTTAAATTTCTCATACAAAAATCAACACTTTATAATGGAAATACTAAGACTATAACTAGAATAGAATCTTGGCCAACATCAAGAGCATCTTTCAAGCCAATTTTATTGGCAATTTCTTAATAAAAGACTGCATCACATTTGTTCACTTAATTACTTTTTAATAGTAGGAGGGGAGAATTTTGATTAAATTAACTTTTTCCTTTATGAAATATAGCTAATTGAAATTTAAATTTTGGAGAATTTGGTCAGTGTAAATTTATTTAAAAAAATAAATAAATCATCTAAGCGTCTATTGTACTCTGATAGCCTATACCCACTCAACAGGTGCGTTCCCACTCTGAACTTTCCATTACACGCCTCATGTGATACTGTCATGCCACGTCTTTGAACATGGGACGCCCTCCATGCATACAATCCCACTGACATCTGGTATTCCATGAGAAAGGCCTCCTGCATGCGATGCCACATTTCCTCTCCACACTTATCTGCTGTCTCACATATAAAACAGTATTTTTTGCAAGGAGGAAGTCTTTTGGCTCTCTCCTTTTACCCCTGCGCGCTCCTGGCACTGTGGTGGGTTTCGTGTTTTTCTCTAAATCCAGTTATCTTTGTCACACCGTTTCTTCCATTTTCATTTTTATCCACATTATCGACGGTCCCTGCTTTCTGTTTCTGGTGTGACGACTTTTTTCTTCTGCACTCTTCTCTCAGTGTGCTCGCGGCTCTAGGTCAGTGAGCTTTTATTCCTTTGTATTATATAAAAATCGGTGATTTAGAAAGGTTTTTTTTTTTAACAATCATAAAATGACAGTTGAGCTATGCTCTTGGTTATCAGTCTGAAGCATTTTATCTAGTTTTTTCATATGCTTATGTTTCGAAAGATTGATTTTATTATAAGCAAGATCTGTCTGTTTTGCTTTTCTACTATAATTTTGATTGCAAATGATGGGGTCTGTAATCCTGGAAGTTTATGGGTATCCATAAAGAGGCAAATTCCAACATGTTTGGAAAGTCGTTCTTAAACTGGTTATGGATTTCAGCTTTAAAGATTCAGAATTATATTGTTATTTCAAAGCCATGCACAGATGTCCGTTTTAAATTAGGTCCATGGTGGTGTATTTGTGGTCTGTTCTGTTGCTGTGTAGTATGTCCCGAAGAAGCATCGTGAAGGCTTTCTTCCTGGTTGTTGTTTGTTTTACTCTTTAGTCTTGGATGCTAGTTTGCCACCTTTCGACCCCTCCTGGTTTTTCCGGGCCGGTTTTCTCCTCCGACCATCGGAAGTTAACCAACGGTACACTCCTGGTGATGTCATTCTGAAGTTTCTCCTGAATAATTATTATCCTTGGGGTACAGCTCGACCGGATGTATTAAATTGGAGCCATCAATTTTCAAAATTCCTTTCCCCTTGACAGTATCTTGCTCTTGATGAGGTCATCTCTTGTACGATAAGAGGACAAATGGCATTCTCATATCTTTTTCCCTTTCTGGGGAAGGGAGTCCTTTTAGTTCTCGAGGTTTCCTTTGTCAGTTCTACAGTCAGAAGACTGTTCTTCTATCCTTCTCTCTCCAGGCATCTTGTTCAGAAGTGGGTTGTACCTTTTGTCTGGTTCATATCTAATTTGGATTTTCGTGGTACCTATGAGGTAAGAGTTGGTGGTTCATTCAATTATGGAGTTTCCCTCTGACACATTTGTTACGGAGGCGATGATACAAGCTGCCATCAATGCAGAATCCGCCCATGAAAAAGCCAAGGTGTCATCCGATTGGCAGTCCACTCTGGAGGACATGCTGATTAGGCCATCGGTCCCACTAGTGGACGTGGGTGGTGGTGACTGGCATAAAGGAGGGCCTTCGCGAACCTCTAGAAAAAATGGGAATGATTATCCTTGGAAGGATTCAGATGAAGGTTCTCATTAGAAATTCCAAAAACCGGTCAAGATTGTTCCTCCTCCCGCTGCCATCAGATTAGACAGTTCCCACCTTGTAGATCGCATTACCAGTCTCCAAGAAAACGCCTTGATCAGGCGTTGGCACTTCCCGAAAATGAATGACTCTATGATGAGAAGTTGGCTTGCGTCCTAATGGAAACCAATTATAGGGTATGTCCCTATCATTGCTAGCCTCCTAAAGGACTGGTATTGTTTTCATTTTCTAAAGCCAAGTGATCTGGAATCCATTCTAAAGCATCAGTGGGTGTATAATTGTAGCTTCCTGGTACTGCATAGATGGTATATGGGTTTTAATCCGCTAAGAAATGCCCTTACAAACAACTTCATTTGGGTCAAGCTCCTCGAGTTGCCATTGGAATTATGGTCAAAAGAAACCTTGATTGAGATTGGGAATGCCATTGGAAAGTGTGTTTATGTGGATCCATGGTGCCTTGGAGAAAAAGATAAGAGAGTGGCGTGGGTATTGATTGATAAAACATACAGGGGAGGTTTTCCGACTCATATCGACATTCTATGGAGGGAGCTGAAAATCAGGCAGAGGTTGGATTTTTGGGGGTTCCTTTTAGATGCTCTGCATGTCATCACACAGGCCATTTAATAAATAATTGTTCCTTGTGTGTTCATCTAGTCAAAAAGTTCATGGAGCTCCTCATATCAAATCAAATTTTGGTAAGGTATCACCCCACCCGGACTCGGGGTTTTTTCTATCTTCAAAAAGCCGGTCCTCCTCAGGATCGGAGGACTTGCAGGCGTCTTCACCTGCTGATCCTCATTGCCATCCTCCGCAATTTAAACCTCTCTCGCCTGTGGAGACTATTTCCCCTTCGATGCCTCCTTTAGAAGACGCCCCCTTTTCACTCATATCCCCGCCCATGCATCCCATTGAGCCGTCCTCTGATCATGAGGTTCCCAACCTGCCTCCGGTTCCCCTCCCTTCATAAACTGCAGCAATGAAATCCTCTATAGTCATTCTTTGCCATCTCCCATTATATCTTGTTCTCAGCAAGGGAAAGGTAAGGAAATCCTGATTTCTCCCACCCCGGTGAACTCTCCGACTTCTTCGCCCACTAATTCGATAGGCAGTGATTTGGATTTCCTGCTTTCAAAGAAGTCGTTGGAGCTCAGAGCCCTCACTATCCATAAACCTGGCTCCAAAAAATCTCCCCTCATTAGTCCTAATTCCACTAGTAACATCACGATAAGAAGGAAAAATGGCAGGGGCAGTAGACACTTTAGAGGAAGGGGTGAGGGTGCGGACAAGGGAATCTGAAACTTGTCGCTTATTGATGTTCCTATTGTAGATATGACTGAGGAGAGGCCTTTTAGAGCAAGCAGGGCCGAGAAGCTAACAAAATGAATTTTATCATATCAATGAACATTTGGGGGTTGGGGGCGGGGACAAAATTTTTGGAGTTAAAACATCTGCTCATCTTTGTTAGTCCCAAAATGATCTTAATCCAGGAAACAATGCATGCCTCCTCTATTGCAATCTCTTATTTTAGGAAAATGTTCCCTTAATGGTATATATCGGTTGTAGAAGCAAACGGCCTCTCGGGGGGATTAGTTGTCCTATGGGATCCGGTCTGGATCAAGGCAAAAACATACAGTTGTTTGGCGGGAATTTTGATTTCGCCCAAATTAGGGGTCATAATTTTCCCATAAATATATTAAATGTTTATGCTCCTTATAGGAATAGAGCGCCATTCTGGGAGAAACTTTTGTTTCTGAAGTTCTTGACCTTGAAAATTTACTGATTGCAGGGGATTTAAATTTCACTCTAAATATGGATGAAATTTGGGGCATAAACAGGAAAAAGGACCCGTTGGCTGAAAAATTAAAAAATGAGTTGCTGTGTAGGAATTTTGTGGATATCCTCCCAGCTCAGATGCATCCGACGTGGGAAAATGGAAGATCTGATAAAGCTCATGTTGCAAAGAGGCTTGATCATTTTATTCTTCATGTTAGTTTAATTGACAAGATGGGCATGCCTTGGTCATCGATTGAAAAGGTCTTTATTTCTGATCATAGATCGATTGTGTTGGGGTAGAAGGAAAAAGGTTTCAGGAAGGGTTATTCCTTCAAATTCAATAGGACGTTCCTGGAAGACCCAGATTTTAACGATCTCATTAAAAATCTCTGGTGCGAGTTGTTGCCTTCTAATCCGCGCTCGATATTTATGACTTTCAGAGATAAAATGGATTTCTTAAGAAAGGAGGTAAAAGAGTGGCAATTTAAGAAAAGGCAATCCAACAGGTCTGACCTCCAAAAAATTCAAAAGGAGTTAGATTATGCATCAGAAGCCATGGCATCGAACAACATGTCTTTTCAAACGAGATGCAACATAAAGGAGTTACAAAGGAAGAAATCCAAAATATTAGAACAGGAGGAATTATCTTGGAGGCTGAAGAGTAGGGCTTTGTGGCTAAGAGAAGGGGACAAGAACACAAAGTTCTTCCACAAATTTGCGAGCGCAAGAAGGGAAAAAAATTCAATCTGGAAGATAAAGGATGGAAGTGGGGGCTTTTTATATTCCCACGTGGAAATCTCAAAGGAGGCAATGAGATTCTTTGAAATACAATATAAGAGAACAGAAAACAGGTCCATTCAAGATATTATGTGGGGCATCGATGTGTTTCCTCAGATGTTCAATGAGGATACAAATAATCAAAATTTTCAACCTGTTACCGAGGAGGAACTGCTGAGAACTCTAAAATCCTTTAAAAGGGACAAGTGCCCTGGCCCGGATGGGTGGACAATAGAGTTTTTTGGTCACTTTTTTGACATCATCAAAACTGACCTGCTAAAAATGGTGGAAGGGTCCAGGATGTCAAGCGGCATTAACCAGAAAACAACATCCACCAATATAGCTCTCATCCCAAAAAAAGAAAATGCCATCTCTTTCACAGATTTCCGCCCGATCGCTCTATGTAATATATCTTACAAAATAATATAAAAAATTATCGCAGACAGGATTAAAGGAACCTTGTCAAAATTCTTAACAAAGGATCAACATGCTTTTTTACAAGGGAGGAACATTTTAGACGCGGTTGCTACAACTCAAGAAGGTCTCTTTGCCATCCAGGCTAAAAAAATTGATGTTGTCATTCTAAAAATCGACCTCTGTAAAGCTTATGACTGCATGGATTGGGAATTCATAAGATGTTTGCTAGCAAAGGTTGGTTTAAGAGCAAACATGATCAACTAGGTCATGGCCTGTGTAGAAAAGGTAAATTATGCAGTCATTGTCAATGGGTTTCCATCTGCTTTCTTCCTAGCATTCAGAGGCCTCCGCCAGGGTTGCCCCCTGTCCCCACTTTTATTCATATTAGCCATGAATTCCCTCAGTCTACATATCAACAAGCTTGTTGAAGAAAACAAGTGCTTCCCAATGAAAATATGCAGGAACATTTCTATCTCACACAATCTTTTCGTCAATGATGTTATTTTATTCAGCATTTTATGCAGACTAACATGGTTGTGTTATTATGAAATTCTTCAAAATTTCCAAAAGGCATTTGGCTTGCAGATAAACAGCTCGAAGTCTGTTATTTATCACAGTGATATAAACTAGGAAGAGTTGACCTGGTTATCTGATCTTTTTGGGTTTGAAGTGCAGTCCATCAGTATGGGAATCAAGTACCTAGGTTTTATGTTAAAAGCAAATAGTTACTCAAAGTCTGATTGTCTGTGGATTCCTGAGAGATACTTCAAGAAGATATCAGTGTGGGAGTACAGGAGCCTTTGTTTGGCAAGGAGAGTTGTATTGGCGCAATCGGTTCTAAATCAGTTGGTTGTTTACTGGGCACATATGTTTTTCCTCCCTGCAAGCATCATTCATCAATGAACAAACTCACCGCAAATTTTATCTGGGGTGGTCAGGTAGGGAAAAAGAAATATCACCTCTCGAAGCTTTCTTATTTATCTACTCCAAAAAGCATGGGTGGCTAGGGTCTGTTAGACCTGAGGTCTTTTGGGAAGGCCCTTCTTTGCAAGACTTTGTGGAGAGGGATTTATGAGAAAGGCATTTGGAACAGCATTATACAGGAAAAGTATCTGGGCAGAAAGAACTTATCCTTTTGGTTCAGAAAAGGAAGAATAGGATCCTCAAATGGATCTTCGATTTGGTTGAGCCTTCGCAAAATAGAAAAAATGTTCCTGAAGAATCTAATTTGGCGCTTTCAATCTGGGAAAAGGATTCTGATAGGAAAAGACAATTTTCTGAGTGGCACAAAGGAGATCAACGTTCCTGAATCTTTATTTATTTTTCTACACAGGAAAGGTATTTTCTTCTGGGACGGCCTGATTGCAAGATGGCATGGCCCTATCCCTATCTGGTGTAAGGCTGAAAGTTTGCAAATGCCGGCTGAAATTTCCATGTCATGGGATCATATCAGGTCAAGACTCAGAAATTGTGGCATTTTTCGCTCGTCAGTGCATCACTGTCTTATATGGCGAATCTCAAAACGGGTGGGATCCATCAAGGTAAAAGACATATATCTAAATTTGATCATTGATAGGTAGTATACATGTGACTCTTCCTTCCCGTGTATTTTCTGGAAATCTAGGTGTCCTCCAAAAATGGTGTTTTTTGCTTGGCTATCCTTCCATAATAAGAATCTTTCGTGGGAGAATTTAAAAAAGCATGGATGGCACGGTCCGGGTTTTTACCCCATTTGCAGATCTGCCGAGGATGAAAACTTTCATTTATTTCTAAATTGCAAGGGCTCTCGTCAAATATGGTTGCTTTTGGAGAATTATTATGGGATCTAGCACATGTCTCATACTTCGATCATGGAAGCATTTAAATGGTGCAGTAAACAAAATGCCTCATGGAGATCAATATTTATCATTACATTCTAATGTATTTGGAAGTGGCGGAATAATTATATCTTCAATGGTAAAAGAGTTCCGATGTTGGAAATTTTCTCCTCCATAAATGCTCTCTATGAGGAAATTCCGCAGTCCTCTCCCAAGCAGAAGGAGCTGTATGGTAAAAATTTCCCTCAGGTGTCTTCTTCTCTGCCTAGAGCATTCTTCGATGGTGCTGAGCAGAATGGTATTTGTGGTTGTGGTTTTCATATTTTGGCAAACGAGGACAGTTTTTTCTCTATTCATTGGAATGGGGGGAGGGGTGCTAACATGCTAGCAGAGGCAATGGCTCTTGCAAGTCTCATGAGTTTTTGTCTTTTTTTTAAATCTTCAATATGTTTCTATTTTTGGAGACTCAAAAGTTTTGGTGGATTATGTTGCTGGAAAGAATTCCATCTCCAGGCCTCATCTCGTGGGGTGGTTAGCCCAGATCAGTTTCTTTTGGAACTCCTTAAAAGGTGGCTCAGTAAATTTCATCTGCAGGGAACAAAATCAAATGGCTGACTCCTTATCAAAAAAAGGTCTTCAAGCTGCTCGAGGGTTGTGGCATCTTCAGGTTTCCACTGATGGAAAAACTTTCTGCATGCATGGATTTTTCCCTCCCAATTTCTAGTTTTTCTTTCATAGTTCTCTCTATCTTTACTTCTTTACTATATAAGATGTTGGCTTCTATGTTCTATGTGTTTTGGTTGAACATGCTTCATATCAATCTCTAGGCGCTCTTCGGATTGCATATAGTTTCTTTTGTCTTTCCAGGCTGAGGGCCATTATTCTGATCCTGGTTTTTTGTTTATGGTCTCATTTAGGAGCTTGTATTTCCTTTTTGCTCTATTGTCATGGTTACCATAGGTTATCTCGCTATTTCAAGATATGGTTTTATTGATGTTACAGTTTTAGACCTTTGGAACATATGCTATGTTTCAACTGAATGTACATTTGGACTCTTTTATATTTCTTATATAAATACAATTATGCTTTTTCTGTCCTGAAAAATATATTCATAATAAGAATATCCATAATCACTTTGAATTGAATCTAACTCTTTAAGCCGCCATGATTTATCATTTAATAGTGAGACGACTCACTATTACCTTAATTCTCCATGTACCTAATTTTTAAATTATATTATATGAAAAATTAAATAGATTTAATAATGATAAATATGCAAAATTAGAGATCTATAAAAGCTAATATTTGCATAGATATTTGTTGGTTCTTTGTTTAGCGAGTGATTCAACCGCTGTTTATTTCGCCCTGGCACCCCTGCTCGCCAATGGGCATTGTGGATCTTCTTTTTCTCTTGTTTTTATTAATTGATCCTTTTGTTTCGTCAATAAATATTATATTTATTAGTTAGCATTGTCTTTCACTAATCCTTTTGTTTAGTTGGTTTTTCATATTTAAGGTTGGATTTAGTAAGTTGTTCATCCTCTTGTTTGGTTGGTTTTGCATTTAAGTTGGTCTGTTTAGTTGGTTTTTCATTTAAGGTTGGATTTAGTGGGTTGTTCATATTTTTGTTTGGTTGGTTTTGTATTTAAGTTAAGATTGAATTCTTTAATTTAATTTAGTTGTTTTATTAAAATAGAGTATAATTTAACTTTTCTAAATTTTAGGGGTGTCAATTTAACTCATCTCTAATTTAGAGTATTGTATGGAGTAAGCTTTTTTTTATAAATAAAAAACATATGGCAATAAATAAAAGATGTATTTTGTTTTGTAAGATAAAGAAAAAAATATGTGTATTAAAAATTAGAATACAATTATATATTTTTATATTATTATGTCTGTTTTAAAGAGTTTTAAACATAATCTATAATCATTACTATGATATTTCCTTACTTATATTTGGTGTATTAATAGTTTTTCTTTGTATTATTTAATAAGTTAGACTCTTGTGTGTTAATATTAAATGTGTTCTACTTCAAATAGGGTGACAAGATAGTTTGAGGGCATTCCCAATGGTAGCAAATGTAGCATGATCTTGCATCCAACTAACCATAGGAATAGACAATGAAGATGATAAAAGGGCTTTTTAAAATTGCCCATTGACCATTATAGTTTAACATTGACCAATAAAATTTATAATGTTATAGAAACCAAATATTTTTTCAATATTATCTAAAATCATTAATTTTTAAATATTCTGCACACACCACACACACACACACAACACACACACATATATATAAAATAATTTTTTTATAAAATGACATCCCACATAGTCAAGCCCCTTGGCACACAAGACCTTTGAAGAGATACCCAACTTGTGAACTCCTTTGACCAGTCAATCCTTGACCTCCAATTAGACATTAGAGACCCTTCTATTTCAAATGTTATAGTATATATATTCAGATGATAAAAAAAACCCCAAAACACTTCTTATAAAAGAAGAGTTGGTGAAGAGTGGGGACTTGATGAACTCATGGATTGAAAAAATATAATTATAGAGAATCAATGTGATAGGGTGCATGTCAACATTTCCATATATGTCTTCTTTTGCTTTCGTCTCACTATTTCAGCAAATTTAATTTCTAAGTCTTTATTTGCTTGATTCATTGTCTTCCCTATTACTTTGTGGTTATTTATATCACCTCAATGCTTCTATGAAGACATATGATCTCTCTGACAAACTCGCTAGATTTAGATAACCCACACATGTCCCACATGCAACCTTCTACTTTACCAATTCCTCCCATTCCCGCCCACCCCTCACCTCTTAATTCCTCATGCCTTCCACATCCACTTCCTTGTTTCCTATAGCGCTACCTTTGTCACTCTACATCCATTTGCACTTCTATCAGCGTGTCTTTGCCCCCTTTTGGTGCAAAAGCTAGTTATTTTTATTCATAATAATATACAAAATATCTTCCCTAATAAGATGTTCGAGACGTGAGGAGGTGGGGGCAGGCTATCACTATCCCACAAGGGCATGTATATGGCAACACGCCCCCTTAACAATTTAAGCATGTGACATGCAATGCCCGGCATGGGATAGCCTTTTGATCCACCACTCAAAAAACTACATGGTAAATATTCTCCACCTCTACAAGATGAGAAGGATGGAAAAGTGTCAAACAATGGAAAGACAAATTAGAAATAAAATTAAACACTGAAACTAGCAGCTCACAGGTGAGCAAGCTACACCTGGAGACTGCCCAAGTAGTACCACTCACATTCATTAATCATCAAATCAAAAATATATAAGTTTACATTCAATTTAGGGAGATCAAAACTATCTCCTGTAAAATAGGAACTAACTTTAATCTAAGACACACACACAACCATGAAAAAAGCATTCTCCATTAATTTCAACTCTCCCCCTTAATAGAGAAAAGATTCACTTGCACACCTAACATATCCCTAAACAATTCAAATTTAATCTTCCCAAGAGGTTGGTGAAGATATCAGCTGCATTTTCACAAGTGTTACAATATTCAAGAAAGATCTCTTTGGAATGAACCTTTTCTCTAACAAAATGAAATTGAGTATCTATATGTTTCATGTTTTTATGAAAAATAGGATTATTTTCCATCTTGAATGAACTTTGGTTGTCACATTTAATCACCATAACCTCCTTTTGTTTTTCTCTTGCATCATGAAGGAGTCTTCTCAACCAAATTGCTTCACAAGTGGCTGCACATACAACTTGATACTCTGCTTCTGTTGATGATAAAGATACAATGCTCTTCATTTTATTGTTCCAAGAAATGACCCCGGGCCCAATATTGAAAGCATGCCCAGTTATAGATCTTCTATTGTCTAGATTTCTAGCCCAATCTGAGTCTGAATAGCCTATCAGTTTAAAATCAAAAGAATCAGTATATTTAATGCCAAAATTTATGGTTCCTTGGAGATACTTATAACACCTTTTGCTACCACCCAATGATTTTCAAGAGGTTTTGTCATGAAATGACTCAACACACTGACTAAATATGCTAAGTCAGGTCTGTATGTAGTCAAATAAATCAAACTTCCAACCAGTTGTCTGTACAATGTAGTATCCACCTCTTTAGAACCATCATCACTTTGAAATTTAACATTTTTTTGTATAGGTACTGAAGCAGCTTTACACTGATCCATTTTGAATTTCTTCAACAATTTCCTAACAAACTTTCCTTGAGTAACAAAGTAAGAGCAGTATCTCTCCAGACTTCAAGACCCAAACAATAATGCAGTTCTCCAAGGTCTCTCGTTTCAAATACCAGTGACACCTACACTTTAACTTCTTCAACCAAATCATCAGAATTTCCAGTAACAATTAAATCATCAACATATAAGGAAATCAACACAATATGCCCCTTTGAATCAAATGTGGTATACAGATTTGGATCATTTTTACTTCTCTTATAACCATGTTGTAAGAAGAAAGAGTCTATTTTATCATACCAAGATCTAGGAGCATGTTTCAACCCATACAACGCCTTCTTTAATTTATAGACAAAGTGTTCTTGCCCCTTTTTAATGAACCCTTCTAGTTGTGTTAAATATTCTTCTTCCTTCAACTCCCCATTTAGAAAAGTAGATTTCACATCTAGTTGGTGTGAGCTCCAATGGTACTTTGTAGCTAGAGCTATTAACATCCCAATAGTGTTTAACTTAGCTACAGGAGAAAAAGTCTCCGCATAATCAATCCCTTCTTTTTGTGAGTACCCTTTGGCCACCAACCTAGCTTTATATTTGTCTACACTACCATCTGCTTTGAACTTAGGTTTATATAGCCATTTACAACCTATGGGCTCTTTTCCCTTTGGCAGGTCAACTAATTCCCGGGTGTTATTTTTAATTATGGACTCATACTCTTCTTTCATCTGAGCTCCATTCATCATACTGATTTTCTTCATTATAATTCATGGGCTCAACAAAATTTAAAATACTAGTCATAAGAGCATAATCTTTGTGCCTTAAAGGTAAGTGAGTCTGCCTTCCTGATCTCCTTTAGCGAACTTGCCTCAATTATGTCTTGTGTGATTTCTTGCTCTCCTCTGAATGGACGTCAACTATTGAATGTATCCACATCACTAGGTTCCGCTTTATGTTGTTGTTGTTGTAAATGATTGTCTTTAGCTTCATCATTGTTGTCCTGAATCAGTAAAGGCATGTGCCACTCCTCATAACTTCTGTCCTTATTTCCTTCATCAACTTGTTCATGGAAGATAACATCTCTACTCACAAATACCTTGTGAGTAGATGGATTAAACACCTTATATGCTTTGAAATCAGAACAGTACCCTACAAATATGCATTTTATAGCCTTAGCATCCAATTTTTTCATATCTTCCTTAGGAATGTGTGAAAAAGCTTTAGAATCAAATACTCTTAAGTGATGGATTGCAAGTTTAAAACCATACAAAGCCTCAAATGGAATCTTGAGATCAAGACACCTAGTTGGACTTTTGTTCTTTAAGTAAACTGCAGTACTAATAACTTCTGCCCAAAATCCATTAGATAGGTTCTTATCTTTCACCATGTTGCGTGCACACTCCACCAAAGTTATGTTCTTTCTTTCTGCAACCCCATTCTATTGTGAAGTGTGGGGTACTATAAATTTTTGTAGTATTCCATGATCTCTACAATATTTGATGAAGTTTCCAAGCCTGTATTCTCCCCCTTGATCTAAGCGAAGAATTTTGATGGCTTTCCATGTCTACTTTTCAACCATATTTATAAATCCTTTAAAATGCTTGAAAGAACCACTTTTCCTTCTAAGAAAGTATACCCAAGTATATCTTGTGCAATCATCAATAAATAGCAAAAAATAATAAGCTCCACCTAAGGACCTTGACTGCATAGGTCCACAAATACAATATGCACAAGTTCAAGTATATCTTTCTCTCTCTAATTTAAGCTAGAGGGAAATTCATCCGTGTGCATTTTTCCAAGTGCACATCCTTCACAATCAATATGTTCATTTCTTAAAACAGGAATTCCATCAACCATACCTTGTTTATGTAGCAGCAATAAGTCATGAAGGTTGATGTGACCAAACCTTTGATGCTAAAATTTCTTTGTTGTCATATTCATTGAAGTTAAAGATTGATGTGGAATTCTTGTAACATTCAACTTATACAGGGCTCCATCTCGTACTCCTGATGAAACCGACTTCTAATGATCCAGCAAATCCTTTATAACACAATAAGTTTTGAAAAAATCTACTTTTAATTTCTGATCTGCAATCATGGAGACATAGATCAAATTCTTTTTAATACTAGGTACATACATGACATTCTGGATGTGCTTGATATTACCATTAGGAAATATCATAGGAATATCTCCATACCCTTTAATTTGATATGCTTTTTCATCTCCAAGGTAGATGTTAGCATCATTGTTGGTCTTCTTAAAATTTTCATACCAGTGTTTATTACATATCATATGAGTGGATGCTCTAGAATCCAAAACCAAGTTTCAGTCTCATCGATCTCAGCAGAAAGAGCAACATCAAACACAAATAATTTAAGATCATGATTCTGATCTTCACTAGCAAAATTCTTTGTATGCCTCTTGTGTTTATGTCTAGTTTCATCAATCTTGTTTTTATAACAATCTCTAGCAATATGACAAATTATGCCACAGTAAAAAAAATTAATTCCTAAATCATTTCTAGTAGATGACATACCTTGAAATGGCTTTTTTTGGGATGGACCACTGCGTTTATGCCCTCCTCCTGGTTTCCCTTTGAAGAAGTTTTTCTTTGCCACCAATTCCAGATTTGCATTTTGAGGCTTCATATTCATATGCCTCTCTTCTTCCTCCATCAAAATTCCTGTCAACTCTTCAAAGGTGGGAGCTTTCTCCCTTGCTCATACCATTTAAGGTAATCGTGATAATATCAGTGTTGGACACTTTCTCCCCTATGTTACCCAACTTGTCTCTAAGTTCTTTGATCTATGAGATGAATGTAGCAACGGATTCATTCTCCTCCATTCTAATGGGGAGAATCTTACTCTTTAGAAACAACAGACAATTTGTATTTTTTATTTCACACAAATCCTTAAGT
The DNA here is from genome assembly GCA_000404065.3 of Pinus taeda. Classification (NCBI taxonomy): domain Eukaryota; kingdom Viridiplantae; phylum Streptophyta; class Pinopsida; order Pinales; family Pinaceae; genus Pinus; species Pinus taeda. The sequence goes on from APFE031287435.1 coordinate 16,441, forward strand.
GTCACCCAAATGTCATTAGTAGTTTTGCATTCTCAGATATGAGGGATTATGTTTCCTTTTACCGACATCTTCAACAACACCTTCGCTTTATTTTCCCTATTTTCCCAATCTTGAACCGATGTGGTTGTGGCACTACCGGCTGTAGTCGACCTTGCTTCATCTTCGTTTGCAATTGTCCACACACTGGAACCCTTGAGCAATGTCTGCAACTTGAACTTCCAGTTGGCATAATTTGACCCATCAAGCTTATTTCTCTCACTAAGGTACGTCTTTGTAATGTGGTTATTCATTGTGACATAATAGTCAATCTATGGATCCACCTCCAAATCCTCCACCAATCGATCTACAAATCTGACTCTGGATCCTCCAATAGTAAATCTACGAATTGAACTCCAAATCCTCCAACAGCTCCAGATTCGGGTGCTACATATCCAAGTCTAGACATATGGCCTTCAAAAAAATGTTGGACAGGACCAACAACACAGGTATATCTGGTCTCAGGCAGCCTCCAATAGGAAAAAAACCAAGCGCCCTTTCCCCTTGTTGTTGGTCGCGTTGATGAAAATTTCTATAATTTTTCGTGACCAGAGCGGGTATAACATTGTTCACTAGCATTGATCAACACCCTTTCACTTTGTATGACCAGCGCTGACCAGCACGTCTTCTCCTTGTCGAGGTCACGTTGATCAGGCTTACTCAAAATATCAATGCCCTATCACAAAAAAGTTGTACTAGCCACCAAGGCTTACACGCTCTCCAATCTCAACCACAAGGGCTCTCAGCTACCAAGGCTCAACACATACCGAACTCAACGATCAAGGCTCTCAATCTAGCTGCCAAGGCTCTGATACCATGTTAAAAAATGGAAAGACAAATTAAAAATAAACTTAAACATTGAAACTAGCAGCTCATAGGTGAGCAAGCTACACCTGGAGACTGCCCAAGCAGTACCACTAACATTCATTAATCATCAAACCAGAAATATAAAAGTTTACATTCAATTTATGGAAATCAAAACTATCTCCTAGAAAATAGTAACTAACTCTAATCTAAGACACACACACAACCATGAAACAAACTTGTTCCATTAATTTTATTCATAATAATATATAAAATATCTTCCTTAATAAGGTGTTCGGGACGTGAGGAAGTCGGGGCGGGCTATCACTATCCCACTGGGGCATGCTATATGGAAACACACCCCCTTAACAATTTAAGCATGTGACATGCAGTGCTCGGCATGGGCTAGCCTTTTGATCCACCACTTGACAAACTACATGGTAAATATTCTCCACCTCTACAACATGAGAAGGATGGAAATGCGTACAAAAGAATCTACAATTGTCATTGAAGCGAATACCAAGCCACAAAAAATCCTTTCATACAACCTCAACTCATCAAGCTTGCATTCAATTGATGTCAAGTGGCAAGTATCAATTCCAATATTTAGATCTAGGGAACGAATTTCCATCATTTCTCATGTATAAAATAAAAGTCACAGTGTATTAACATGGGGATGGTTTTTTTTAGTTCTCTCGGGTCTATCATTTTTTATTTATAGTAACACAGTGGATAATGCTCAATCCCCTTTGAGGCTCTGCCTAGTTTCAAAATTGGGTTTCTAAATACTTGGGTTCCTCTTTCGTGGGGTTGCGAATGAAAAGCAAGCAAGGTCAAGCTATTTTCCTCCACCCCTACGAAAATCAAATTCACTCCAAGTTTCTCAAGACTTTCCACACTATTATAACGAGCTTGGAGAGGAAACTACTTCTTTGGACGTAGTCATTTCAGTTACACAAAACCTCCCACATAAGGTGCCCATAGGAGGTTTCAATGGTAGGTGAAAGAGGTATGGTTCCAAACCATATTACTCTATGCACATTTCTAAAGGCTATGTTGTTGTAGTTTTCATGTGGTTTGTCATCCCAGGCAATTGTGAAGTGAACATGCTTTTCTCCAAGAGTGAGGCCTCCCATAGTGTCGAAGTAAACATCAATTGGAATCGAAAAGAGGGACTTTGGTATTCTCATGTGGAAGAGGGGCTAATTGTTGACAAACCATTTTTGTGTTTAAGAGTCCCTTTTATGGTCATTTTCTAGCCAAAGGGGTGCTCTGTTTACCCTTGGGCTCAAACTACTCATTTAAGTCCCACCATGCTACATTATAGAGCTCAAGTGTGTCATGGAGAAGCTTACTACCAAAAAAGGAGAGGCGCTTGGGCTTAAGTAAGAGTTGAAACTTTTGGTACTCATCCTCCTTAGTAGATTTTTGGGCCATAGAAACAAGATTAAGGAGGACATTCTTCTAATTCTGAAACAAGATTAAGGAGGACATTCTTGTATTTTTGAATTAGATGTAGCAACACATGGTAGCTATGGATCGAAGGTTTGGTTATCTCGAGAAGCATAAGGGAATTCCTCCAAATCTAGGTTGCTCCCCAAAGAACAACAAAGAGCCCATTACAATTGAAGCCACTGATTCAAATAATTCAGTCTATGTCTTTTAGTTTTTATCTCTTAAACTCTTTTATGCTTCAATTAAGTAATTTTATGTCTAAAAATGGCCTAGGAGACCCAACAAATAGTCCAGGAATTTTGATCTTAGGAACTCCAGTTAGCACCATATCTTTTGAGAGTTTGAATTAACTTAAGTTTTGTATATGGTCCAGTCTTCCTAAAAGACTAACATGTAAATTTCTAGTTTAAGAAGATGAAAAAATATTTCAATTATATATATATATATTAGAATAATTGTTGCAGAAGAGTAAGGAGGAGTTTTGGCCAAAAAGGCCAAAGGGCAGTTCACCACGGGGAGCGTCAGGACTTGGGGGAAGAAGTGGACCAGCCGAGAGACTAGTCACCAAGGACGGTGATCCTTCCTCCTCATTTTGATTGCTTGGAGGCACAACTTCACTAAATTACAGTCTTCATGGAATGGCTAGCCTGAGACCAGCATAACAAAAGAAATGAGGCCATTGCTTTCGTGAATGACCTTCATCACAACCAGTGGCAGATGTTGGACCGAATGGCCACCCTCCGTCATGGACAAAAGAGGCTGCAAGAGAGTTTAGATCGTCTTGAAGGACAAACGGAGCATACGGAAGCCAATGTTCATGAGACATTCCACCAGCAACATGGTAACGGTTTGGTGGACCAGGATGTCAATAACATGTAAATTGAAAAATGGTAGTTGAGTGCATTTGGATTCTAGGGTACTTTTGGTCTATGTGGGATATTGGTGTTTGGACAACCAGTTTTTTGTTATTTTTGTCCATCTTTTTTGTATAAGACACCTCGCCAATAAGTTTGGTAGGAATGCAACGAGTGGTTCTTCAAAAAAAACACATCTAATTGTAATTTCTTGAATTAATAAAATTTCTCCATTTAACCTAAAAAAAATATTATTTATTTACCATCTTAATTTTTTATTTTACATTTATACATGAGAAAACTTAATTTTTATTATATATTATACATGAATGACAAAACTAAAATATATAAAAATGGAATTGTCTTTAGTGCGACTTTTTGGACTTTCTGGTGCCAAAATACAGCGGAAAAATTTGTGGTGAAACCTTGATTTGTATTATTTAAACTGGTTTTTGACTATATATATGGATTCAGCACCCTGAAATACCCCTAGGGCACTTCGATTGTGCAAGGGTTACCCATCAAGCTTGTGATTTTAATAAACTCCTGCCAGATTTTAGAGAAATTAAACTAGAAAAACCCACCAGATTATGCGCCATGTCTATAACTTTTTATGTAACATGGGATTAGGATGTTGCAAGGCCGATGTTGAAACCACATGAATTCTTTATGTGGGCCAAGAAAGAGCAGTACTAGAAGCAGGTTGTTGCAATGAAGTGTTAGGGGGCAAAAAAGAGCAGTACTAGAAGCAGGTTGTTGGAATGAAGAGTTAGGGAGCAACATTTCTACACTGCTGGTAAAAAAAAGTAGCGCAGGAAGGTCGGGATTTTGCAACAGTTGTTGTGAGATTATGTATGGAGAGTCTGTGATTGGATTAGAATGCTTGACTACACCAAAGTGTTGGGATTCTCTTGAAACAGTGGGGCTATTTTTTAAATTTATAATTATTTTAGATCTATCTTAATCTTTAAATATATTAAGTAGATTAAATATTTTTTTCCAATTTTTATTTTTTAATTTTAATATTTAGTAGACATTAATAGTTATCAAATATAATTATTATTTTTATTTTTATAATTTTAATTATTGAGCCATAAACATTACATTACATATCATAAAATGAAATTACAAAATCCCTTTTATATTGGATTAGAGAGCGCATCTCACGGAAACAAATATTTTTTTTATAATCTTGAAAGATAATATAAATATATTAAATTTTAGATTTTTAAGAGCTTAATTTAAATTAATGAACATAATATAGTAATTATAGAAAATTTTTAAAGAAAGATTTTCATAATTTAAATATATTAAACTTTAGATTTTGAGAGCTTAATTTAAATTAATGAACTATATTAAGTATATTATACAAAATTTTAAAGAAAAGATTTCATAATTTTATTTCTTATACGTTGAATCAAACTTGTAACAACTCATTTGTAACATTTATGAAATGATTATTTCATATAAACAATACCTATTTTAATGTTTAATTTTCTTATTTTATCCCAAAAAAAAAAAATATATATATATATATTATATTATATATATAAATTTCAATCTCTAACAAAAAAAGATGTACTACATAAATATGAGATTTCTTTGATGTGACGCCTTAACATACCATTTCAAGTCACACTCCATTCAAGTCATAGTTATAGAATGGTATTCAAAAGCTGATATTCTCATTTTCATGTCACGCAAATATCAAATTGGAAACTCATTACCTTTTATAGAGGTACAACGCTGAGATGGTCGGAAAACGGTGATGAAAAAATGATGATGAAATGTTTGAGTCGAAGCGAGGAAGGGATGCAAAGCTCGTTGGTTGTGAGAGAGATAGTGTAGGATGAAATAAAATTTGACCGGTGAAGAACTCAAATTTGAGTGGAAATAGGAGATGGAGTCCAATTTTAATTCAATTTACTATTGAAAACTGAATCCGAGTCTTTGCTACTATTTAACATGAAGATGTATAACAATCATCTATATTTCTATGAAGACTGGTACCTGATACTTTTGGGCCAACTATTTTTTATGGTTTCATACAATCTATGAAGCGATGACGATTTCTTTCCTTGTAACACAAAAAGTGATGGTAGAAGAGAACATTGCTCTTTAGGACACATAAGTGGACATAGTTGAATTGAATGGGTGGAAATATATGTTGATACCACCTGCAAATGAAATTCCAGTTAGAGTTTTTTTTACTAAATTCAATCCATCTTGAAATATATTGGTGAACATTTAACTTTAGGAGACATAAGTGGACATAGTTGAATTGAATGGGTGGCATATATGTTGATACTGCCTGCACATGAAATTCCAATTAGAGTTGTTTTTACTAAATTCAATCCATCATGAAATGGATTGGTTATACTCTGTAGTACACTGTAAACATAGTGATGAATGCCTAAAAATAAAAATTTAACTACAAATTCAGGTGACTATGGTAATCCTATAAAACTAAAAAATAATCAGAAATTTATTCATTTGGAATAGGAAGGTCCCAGTAATTGATTTTTCTTTATCTTCTAGCTTTGAATGACATTTTCTTTACTAGTTTTTATCTTCATGTCACGACTCTTCTGAAATTTATGTCTTATGGCGTTTCCTTTGTAACATCTGGTGCAATTGCTAGTATATACTTAATAAAAGTGATCCAATATGTTATAAAATTTAAAATATATATACGTTTATGAAGTAAAGGAGATTCGTTTAGCTATTGTGTGCTTGCTTCTTGATGTTATTTCTCCGTTTTTATGTGTTTCTAACATTGTTTCTTAGTCGTTTATTTAAGTAAAAAGGCTTTGTGCCTTAGTTTCTTTTTTTAGTAAATTTCATCAACTGATTTATATTAGTACTAAAAAAATTACATTGGTAAACAGATCTTTCTTGGACAAAAACAACTACCTTCCAAGATTAGCACAAAAACCCACCAATCTGAGCATGAATGAACTATCCAAAGGATTACACTATGTGGGAACACTTGATTGAATAAATAGCATCCTTTAGACTATGGCTTTTTTCAAAAAACAAAATGACCGACCTGACATGACCAAATTAACAAACATACATAACTGGCATCCATAACAAGACAATAGTATCTATATAACAAAACAACAAGTGACTTCCAACAGAGGAAAGTATAAACATATTCAATAGTGGACTTATTCGTCCAATATGATAACCAGGGAGCAAGGAGAGGAGTTTGCATTGATCATGTTAAGGGGTGGGGCGTTGATGACTGAAGCCTCGTTCTGATTATCATTGGAATCTGTCTTCGAGTCTGAAACCATGAAGTGCTCCACTCGATTTAATTTGATCAGTATATCATCTAGATCATACCTGATGTCCCTCAATATTCTCTTTAACTCTTCCTGGCCAACAAAGAGTTTGTAGTTGTCAACCTGTTTGTCATGAATTACCATACTGAGTAGTGTCTCTATCTAACGTTTCATTGTTATTGAGTGAAGGAAATGCAATCTTCTCTTCCTCAACTTCCCTATATCAAGAACCCATTTGAGGATACTACTACCAATTTTTGAATCAGAATGATACCTTTGGTCCTAAAACTCCTTTGCTTCCAGAGTTATAATCTCCTTTCTAACCTCCATGGGAGCATAATCGAAGAAGTTTGCAGTCGACTCCCACCCAAATAGCCTACGATGTCTAGATGAGGATAACCCCAAAGCACCACCCCTATGGCTGGGTAGTCTTTTACGAGGAGCCATTTGATCTTGAGACCTACAATCAAAACAAAATATGATCGTTCGAGCTAACTTAAATTTCCAGCTATGATTGACACCAGGATCATAAGACCCCACAATAACACTCATTAACAATTTATAGGTGACGACCGGAATGAGAGACCCCACTGCTACCCAAACCAACAGCTCATCAAGTACACTTTGGAGGATTATGTGTTGTTGAAAACGAATTACTCGAGAACCCTTACCTATCGAAACCGCAAACTGATTCAAATTCCTAGAAACCCCTATGTCAAGAGGACAAGATTGTATCACGACATGATACGTTTGAATTAACAAAGGGGTAATGAGGCCTAAGAATTTTGCAAAACAAAATGCAAAAGGATCTCATGTACCACACTCTAGAAACCAACAGTAGACAGTTAAACGAAATCCCAACAAGGTCGAGGGATTGTGGTGTCATCGAGGGAAGGACAAGGACCAATTCAGAAGAGGAACTGGACCCTATATTATGTAAGAATAACACGAAGAACATTGAAACCCTACGTGAAACCACATACACTCTGTAGAAGAACTTATAACCCAACAATCAAAGGCATTTGGACACATGATAATGAGTATTGAAACATGAAAGGATGCAACCCTACCAGAAACGAGTGAGGAGATAACAATATACATAGATCTCTCGTGAATGTAACACAATCAACTGCTAGCCATTCACAAAAACATAAGTGTTGCACCTGAAGGTTACCAGTTTCATGACTACCTCCTCTCTGCCACCCTGAAACCTTGGCGGAACTTATATAAATAGTTGCGGATGTAATGTATACAATACCAGGAAAGAACGACACTCTTAGCAATTCCCATAACGGTAGCCAAGTGTACTGTGTACACCAAATCTCAGCCATCCCAAGACATTTTTTATAATGAACTCAATAATGAACCTTCTCTAATTGTAAGAGTAATTCCTTACTACCTCCAATCCGCCATGGGAGAGATGATCAATTTCTAAGAAAACAAAATATAATAAGTGACTGAAACCATTGACATACACAAAACCTCGATCTCCCATCATCTTGCAATAAATTCAAAAGTACTTGGGTATTTGGACGTCGTAACATGAAACAAGGACACGCCACGCGTGGCCCATGCGGAGCCAGGGGGAGGGCCAAGCTCTACCTTTGAGGGCCACCACCACAATCACCAAACGAAAAATCTGCATGTCAATCATAACCCCAACCAGAAAACTATCACCAATAAATTGGCTCATAGTTCATTTTGGGATTCTGTTTCCTTAGTTGCCACGTCTAGTTGAGGAAGACAATTGATTATCGAAAGAGCCATATTCCTTGCATCATAGGAAGTGAGTGTCATGTGTCTCTCTATGTACTATATTAATACTAAGATTTAAGGGCTTTTCATTGAGCCGAGAGGCTCATTCTACAACCCAATATGAAGGGGATGTGTAAGCTTGTCCGTTCGTCCATCCTCCCTCCTTTAAAATAAAACTAAAAATTAAAAATTATGTTCTAAATAGAAAATTAATATCGACTATAATAAAAAATAACAATTCAAGCTTATAATTTTCAAAAATATTTCAACAAGAGATTTAAATAAACTATTTGAAGATCTATGTCGGCTATAATAAAAAATAACAATTAAAGCTTATGCTTTTCAAAATTATTTCAACAAGAGATTTAAATAAACTATTTGAAGATCTATGTTAACTAATATATGTCGATATCCACTTCATATATATCAATATATTGAAAAAAATTGTTAAAGTAAAACATTCATGTTGTATATAAAAAAATATTCAATGTGGGTTATCAATAAAATATTTTAATAAGAATTAATATTCACATATACTTAAAAATATATTAATAATAAAAACAATTTTAATTTGCATGATAAAATGTCTCGATTGTACATGTGATGTAAAATATTGTAATGTAAATTACTTATATATTATATGTCATTTAAAAAAAATTGTATAAATGTATATATCATGAAAAAAAAAAGTGTTATGGTTAAAAGTATTATTTGTCCTTATATATACTCTATTTAGCATTCAAAAATATAATTTATTAAATAATGAAAAATAATATATTGTATTTTTTTCCTTAATAGTTAGATTTACTTAATGATCTACCATTAAATTATTTTGTCGGGAAGTATAATAACAATCTATCTTTGCAAATAAGTGATGCATTTGAGAACTAATGTCAACATAAAATCAAGTGGAAACAAATCAAACTTTACAAATAGTTTGAAGTCCTCCATCATTGTGAGATCTAATGTAGAGAAGCACATAAGCTTTGGCCATAATATTGGGAAAGATATCTAAACATATCCTTTCAAAATTATAAATAACTTAATCCCATCTTATAATTATAAAATTAAAATGTTAAACATAATACTTTAGTCATATTTAATTTATAAAATATAAATATATTAATTAAAATAACTCTATTTATCTTAATATTAATTAAAACTTGCTCAAATTATGGTGGGAAGTAACTGATGGTAAATATGTTATTTACTCCCTTCAAAGTTTCCCTTCAAATTGGCTATATTCCACATGAATACAATGGGAAATATCATGGGTTCTCATAAACCAGAGCTCAAAAATCACCAATCTAGTTTACCTTAACTACCCAACAAAAAATAATTAAAAATAATAACAACCTAGAATTTTTATTTTAACATAAGGTATTTTTATTTTATTTCAAAATTATCTTAGCTATCCAACAACAATTATAAAAAGAATAATAACTTAGAATTTTTATTTTAACATAAGGTTATTTTTATTATATTATATTTTATTTTGATTGAGTCAAAATGTTTATAGGACATGACAACATCTCTTACATATTGGGTTTGAGAGCACTCTCCCCAAAAACTACACACATATCTAAAAATAATGCATGAATATTGCAACCATATCCATAAATTATGGCATAAAATATGTGAGGCAGATACCCATATGGCATTATCTTGTGTAAAGGTTGCAATAAGACCTTCAAGTTATGGACCAATCATATGTTTGAAATTTTTTTTTTTTAATAATATTGAAAAATAAATATTTATTTTTCAAAGTTAAACATAATAAGTTGCAATGATCAATGCTAAACTAATGGTGGTCAACAAGCAAATCGATTGCCAATTGAATTGCACCTGGTGGGTTTGCTACAACATAATCCAAAAATTGTGATATTTACTTTGTTCAAAAGGTCTTTTCATTGTTCAATTCAATTCCCAAGAAGATCTGGAGAAATGTTTTAAGGAAGGACCTTGGTTATGAGGAAGAGCAGGGATTTTCATCACCACTTAGTTCCTAGAGTTTGATTTTACAACAATGGTGGTAACAAAGATGCCAATTTGGGCAAGGTGGTAACATCAATGGATCTTCTCCACCTAGACAACAAACAATGACATTTATTTATGTTCCAAAGGCTTATTTATTAGCCATTTTGATACAAAAAAAAAAGATTATGACTTTGAGTTAAATGAAGGGCCTCGGTTCTGGGACAATGTTGGGCTTTTCACAACATCGTGGTTCCCAGAATTCGATGCAACAAACATGGTGGTCTCAAAAATGTTGTTTTGGGTGAGGCTTCCAAATCTTCCTCTCCCCTTTTGGCATCAAAACATTCTAGAGAACGTTAGAAACACTTTGGCAAAATTCAAAAAGCAAGATAGAGAGAGAACTAAGAAAGGCATTTTCACATTTGCTTGAATATGTGTGGAGATCAACATGAGCAAAGGAGTACCAGATCACATTTTACTAAAACATAAAGATTTCAAGTAGTCTCAAACTTTAGACTACGAGAACATAGCATTTAGATGTAAGAGTCTCTTAAGTCTCCTAAACAGAGAATGACTCATAAACCAAAGAAAATGGTAGTTTTCTTAACCACAACCACCTAAGAAGCAAGAAGAAAGAAATATGGAGAATTCAGAAGAAAAAAAAATAAAAATAAAAATAAATAAAGTGAACATAGGACAAAGGTGCTACTGATACACCCATACAAGGTGGGGTAGATACGATATTGATCCAGGAAACAGAGGTTCAGACAAAAATGAATCGGATGGAAGAGGGATCCGTCGTGAAAAGCAAGCCCATGCATCAAAAGATTCAAAGCATGACAAAGAAAGCTTGTCTTTTGCCTTCGTTCACGTGAATCCAAATCCCAGAGGATAGCGGCAAGTCCAAAAGAAGAAGAGAAAAAAAAGGAATACAAGTGATGATGCCTACCTCACTTGATCTTCTTTACATTGTATTTTATATCTTTTTTTCTTTTGTATTGGTTTTGTTTGATTAATGTAAGCATACCTTTTAAAAGGATCTCTTTTGCTTTATTTTGTGAAGGATTTGTGTAAATTCGTGATCAATGCACTCATCTTGATTTTGATTATATATATGAAATGTATTTTTTTCAATATAAATGAAAGTATCAGTTTTTTTCCTAAGGAAAATAAATAAATCTAGCATATATATGGACTCTTACTGACTAGCGTAATATCAAGATACATATAATTACATTCATATTTACATCATAAGCCAGTAGGGATATTATACAGAAGATAAGTGATTTTCATATCACTCAATCTTTTCCTTTGTATTTTCTAATTTTTTATTTTTCCGTGCTGCTGAGTCATAAGGTTTCACATTTTGAATGATCTTAGCATCTACAAAATGTGATTTTATTTCTTTTTTCAAAAGTTGAAATGAAATTACGACTTTTTTCTTTGGAAAAAAAACAACAAATTTATTCTTAAAAGACTAATAAAATTGATATTTTAATTATTTGTACAAGATATAAAAAAATTAATTCAAATATGTTGTTGTGTCTTGTCAAACATTTTGAGTCAGTCAAATTACATAAAAGTAAAATTTAAATAAAATTTAAAAACTCTTAAGCTTAATATAAGAGAGATGTTGTAAGCTTTGAAGTTTTGACTCAATGGAATTACATTAAAAAAACAAAAAAACAAAAACAAAAAAAACAAAACAAACTAATCATTATAATTATTAATAAAACATTTTTACTTGTTATAATTGCTTACAAATAAAATAATAAACCATAAATAAACAAGAAATAATAATATAAAAATAAAATAATTTTTTTTAATTAAAACAAAATAGCCAATTTACCTTTACGAAACATTTTTATTCACGATTTTCAGAACCCGTGGTTTTTTCCCATGGTATTATTATCTAATGTAGCCTATAAAACAAAAAATAAATAGCCAATTTACTGTTATGTAAATATTTTGACTCACGGTTTTCACAACCCATGGTTTTTTCCCATGGTTTTCTTCTTTAATGCAGCCTATTTAAAGACATAAAATTCTAATTAATTTTCCATACATAAAAATAACCAATAGGCAATTTATTGTGCCAAATTTAAATCTTTTTGTGTGGGAGCTATATGTGGACACATAACATTCATAGAGTGATTCACTGATTAAGACCTTAAGTTGTCAATTTCATAGGTGGTTATTATTGATAAATGTAAGCCTTCCTCTGCAGAACACCTAATTAGGCTTTATTTTTGTATGAGTGTCTTATAGGCAAAGTTTTCAACAAAAAAAATAGGGATTCCTCTTTTAATGATTTTGATTTATGTATCTATTGTCTTTATGTGTCTTCCCGTGTAGAATACCAAATTAGGCTTTATTTTTGTATCAGAGTGTTAGGCTTTATTTTTGTATCAGAGTGTCTTACAGGAAAAGTTTTCAAAAAAAGTAGAGAATCTTGTTTCAATTATTTTGATTTATGGTATCAGTGTCTTATAGGAAAAAATTTAAAAAAAAAATAGGGAAACTTGTTTCAATGATTTTGATTTATATGTCTATAGCCTTTATGTCTAAAAAAATAGGATTTATTTTTGTATCAGAGTGTCTTACGGGCAATGTTTCCAAAAAAAAAAAATGGAATCTTGCTTCAATGATTTTGATTTATGCATATATATTCTTTATGTCCTAAAAATTAGGCTTTACTTCTGTATAATTATTGTTTTCCTCCAACATGAGAGTATCTTATAGGTAACCAAGCATCTATTTGTTGTGCCAAATTTGAGATTTGAATCCTTTTGTCAGAGAGCTATATATAATCATGGAAGATTCAAAAAGTGATTTAGGAATTACCACCTTGAGTTATCAATCTCACAAGTGGGTATTATTGGTAAAGGTAAGCCTACCCAGCACAACACCAAATTAGGTAGTGTTTTATAGGAAAAGTTTTAAAAAAAATTGGGAAAATTTTGATAAAACTTTTTTCATTATAATTTCTTAATTAAATAAATAAATAAAAATAGCCTCTTTCTCTCCTCTTTCTCTCTCTCTCTCTATATATAATAAAATAAATTTCTCAAAGCAAAAATACTTATATTTTTGTATTAAAGTTTCTTATAAGCAAAGTTAAAAAAAAAAAGAGAAAATGACTCACATTTCAATGATTTTGCTTAACTGTTTATAGTTTTTATGTCTGAAAAATTAGGCATTATTTTTGTATAATTATTGTTTTCCTCCATCATGAGAGTGTCTTATAGGTAATGTTTTTAAAAAGAACAAGGGAAAAATTTGTTAAATCATTTTTCAATGTAATTTTTTATTTAAAAAAAAAACAAAAAAGAAGAGTTATTTTATTTTTATTTTTATTTTTTTAAACCAACTTAGATCCCATCTTAATTCTAGATTTATCAAGGGCCTAGAGGGATCAAATCACTCGAAGTTCAAACTTTTCCTCAAATTCAATCCTTAAACCTCTCTTTTGAGTGCAAAACTTGAAAAAAATACTTACATGTCAAAAGATTTGATTTTTCTCAATACTTAATAGATTTAAAATTAAAATAAATCTACATGAATGTATAACAAAGTATAACAAAATATAATAATAAATTATCTCCCGGATGCGGGTGTTAGATAGGCATTTATGGGCAAGGACGGCGGCATTCAAAGCCAAGTGGCCGTTGCCTCAAGACACCTGGGCCGAAGGCTCCCGAAGCCATCCGGCCAGCTTTAATTGCAACTCCTCCATCGCAAAAATCGGTTTAATTGGCAGAGGGTCTGGTTCGATGCATCGAGAGGTTCATCTTGCAGTCGGGAGAAGCTCTGGTTCTCTGCAACCAGGCTTCATCCTGAGCGTTGCAATCAAATTCTGTTGTGGCCTGGTTGATTTGTGGGACAAGGTGAGTCAGAATTCCCCTATCGCAGCGTCCCTGAACGCTCTGGCTCCCAGCTTCGTTTGCAGGGTCTGGTTGGCTTGTTCCACCTAGTTAGTTGGTCGGGCCTGGTTTGTTTTCCGTCTTGGCACAATCCATTTGCTGGTCCGAACTCAGTCTTGGGTGAATTACAGTGCTAATTCTCTTTCGAGGCTTCCACAGTGCAATTTTGTCGAAGAAGTGAGATGCCGAGAGAACGACAGAGGGGCGCCTGCAGAAGGGGGGGTTCAAGAGCCAGATCTTTGGCCTCTGAACCTCAATCCTCAGACTCCTCAGAAGGCACTCGCCCGCCACAGCAACGAGGAAGAGGGCGCGGCAGAGGGCGGTCTTTGGCATGCCCGTTCGGAGGTCATTCTGCCACTCGTTTCAGGCACACCTGCATTATGGATAATGCCGCTTATTTCGTCTCGGTGCGCATTGAAAAATGCGAGCACCATGACTAGCCGGGCGTCCCAGCAGCTCCTCGTCCACCATTGTCTACCCGCGAGCAGCAATCTCAGCCTATGGAGGCCGAGGGTGAAATGGCGAGGAACACTGTTGGCCCAAGCGGTGGAGGCACAGCATCCCATTCTGACTCCAGCGCTTCAGAATTCTCAGGCTGCCCGGTGGTGGAGGAACCAGATGGCAAATTCATCCCGCCATCAGTGGAGGCGACACCCAGCCCTTACACCTAAGCTTGCCGCGTGGTCGTCCGAGGGTTTGACAGCGGGTCAATGGTATGAGTCAGTTTTTGTACATGTCAGTTCTGCTTCCGAGTCTGTTATGTTTCTTTCTGTCATGGCTTCTAGCCTGTGAGTCTGTAATGGTTATGTCAAATAGCGTCTGTAATGGTTCTGTTGCTCTCTTATTTCAGTTAAATATGCATATGAACAGAGTCTGTAAAATCCTCCTCTGTGATAGCAGGGCGAGGATGGGTCAACTTTTTGCTGTTTTGAACACTATTATAGCTCTTGTCTGAGGTCCGAGGCTAGCTTATCGAGCACAGGCTCAGACTCAATGTCTTCTAGTCCAGATTGCCGACCCATGGCAGCAAATGTAACCCAATTGTAATGCCGGCACTGTACTCTTTTTGTATCATAATAGAATTAGTCATATTTACAAAAAAAAAAAATAAATTATCCATTTTTTATTCTTTAATTTGTTTTTATAAAAATTGGATTTGTCACACATTTATTAAAATTCATGTTAAATCAATTTCTTAATCCATATAAAAGCTTGGTTTGCCCCATTTTACTAAAATTTGCTACCAAAACAATTTATAATATATATGAGATTTGTATCTTAAATTTTATAATATATATCGTATTTGTAACTTGAATCTTACCAAGTGAGCATCAATTTCATAATATTTGATAATATATATGAAATATGTAATTTAAAGTTTATCATAATAATATATACTAGCAATTAAACCAAATGTTGCAATGGAAACGTCATAAGGTAGTAGCTTAGCTAGGAAAGAGTAGCATTAAATTGTTACTCTTCCACGATGACAGTGAAAGTGTCACCATATGTTGCGAAAGGGTGTAAGTAGAATTTTGGATCTTAGTTAAAAAGGGGAGCATTCAATGAAAGTGTCACCATATGTTGTGAAAGGGTGTAAGTAGAATTTTGGATCTTAGTTAAAGAGGGGAGTCTCAGTAATCGCATAGTTGACATGATAAGAGTATCCACAATATAAGGTTCTCTCTTTTTGGTTATTTAGTGTAGTTTCCAAAGAATGCATTGTAGAGATAGCTAATATCTCTATCCTTAGCAATTAGTATCTACAATATAAGGTTCTATCTTGTTGGTTATTTAGTGTAGTTTCCAAAGAATGTATTGTAGAGGTAGCTAATATCTCTATCCTTAGCAATTATTGACCAAAAGGCCCTGATTTGGTCTTTTGGTTAGACATCCATATGTATTTGCACTTGAAACTCTTGTATTTGAAGTATTTTCATACTTGAATGGTTGGAATTTATCCACACCCTATTTGTATATGCAACTTTATTTGGATTCCAGATTTCTTTCAATTGATATAGCTTTGTTGAGTTTCATTCGTATCCATTTACCTTGTTACCCCAATTCAAACTCTAGAAAACTTTTGTATCATTATGTTTTTGATCAGTATGTTGTGGATCGGATCATAGTGACCTTCTTGAAATGATTTTGGATAAATTATAAGAAGATCAAGTTGAAGCCAAAATATGAATCTTTTGAACTCAAGGATGTTGAAAATATTTGATTGCGATAATCTACCCTAAGTATAGTAAATTTTAATAATGAATATGGAACCATTTAATTATTGAATCTTAGAAAGGTCTATGAAAACCCACGAACAAGTGACTAAAGTTGCTTTGGAAATTCAAATGCATTTCCAAATAAAAATATTCATGAGTTCACTTTTAACTAATAATGTTTTAACATAGAACATCCTTCAAAAAAGATACTAATTAGTTAGCTCATGCTTCTTGGTTCTAATTTTCCTTTCAAAGCACTCCAAGTAAAAATAAAGTTTCCTTCAAAATTGTTGAATGAATTTAAAGAGAAACACTTCTTTGAAAATTTTCATGAGATTTTTAAAGATGGACTTTAATACTTTCTCAACCTCTACCTTTTTTCAAAACTGTAACAACCCTAGTGAAAATTTCATGTAAAAATATATAAATACCACAGATGATGGGACATGTATTCCAAGTTGAATGGTGGGCAGGACATGCTAGTGGGTGTTCATTTGACTTTTTATGCTTAAGAAAATTGGCAAAGGCAATGGCTAAGGCATTAAAGAGGCAAAGGACATCCTAGTGGGTGTTCATTTGGTTTTTTATGCTTGTGTTCATTTGATTTTTCATGCTTAAGAAAATTGGCAAAGGCAATGGCTAAGGCATTAAAGAGGCAAAGGACATCCTAGTGGGTGCTCATTTGGTTTTTTATGCTTAAGAAAATTGGCAAAGGAAATGGCTAAGGCATTAAAGAGGCAAAAAGGTATTTTGGCACATTTATTTGTGAAAATAATGGAAACTAGGAGAAAAAAGAGGTGAAAGGTCACGGGTTGCATGTGAGGAGGAAAATGAAGAAAAATAATGGAAATTGGGAGAAAAAGGAGGTGAAAGGTCACATGTTGCATGTGAGGAGGGAAATGAAGGAAAATAATGGAAAATGAAGAAAATAGAGGTCTCATTAGCGCAAGAAGGCATCGACATCAACAACTACATCAGATTTTATTATAGTTACTACATCAGATTTTATTACAGGTCGATAGTGGATTGCTTAGCCTTGCCATTTAACTCCTCCCAATGAAATTTGAACATACTAGTGGAATTCACCTATTCTAACATTATATTCATATAACATTCACATAAATATCTAATTCTGTTTTACTTTTTAAACTTTAATACATAATTATATTGTGTAAATAGTTGGTAGATGTTGAAATTATTTGCATAATCATATTATGTAAGTGGTTCGTAAATGTTGAAATTATTTGAGAGAAGAAAGGTATCAAAAGAGGAATATTATCGAAATTTCTTTAAACTTTAATACATAGTCAAATTGTCTACTTTGTCAAATTTAAATATCAAAATCTTCTTTGATTCAATTACATTTAAATAATGTAGTTATAATTTTATTTATTTTTTTCAATTATCAAATTGATATAATCATTCAAATAAATATCGAATTATTCTAATTTATTTCAAAATTTAATTTAATTTTACATGTGTCAAATTTAAATATCAATTTTTTTAATTTATTTAGACTTAAATAATCTAGTTATATTTTTTTATTTGTTTTCAATTATAAAATTGATATACTTGTTAAAATAAAATAGTTATTAATTTTTAAATCTTCCATAATTTAAGAGCAATGTGTTCGAAAGATACAAGTATTTTCTAAATAAGAATTCCTAGAAATCCAACGTAAAAGGTGCATCACTAAAATGAATAAACATATATCTCCGAGGAAGCATTCAATTTCTTCGTCGAGTTGATTTGAAAAATGATTTTGGCATTGTTTAAAATAAGAAAAAACCAAAGAATCAATTGTGATTTAATTGGTGATTACCATGATTCAAAGTTCAAAATCGAGTGGATCAAACCAACTTTAAAAGAAAAAAATAGTAACAGTTATGTTCAATGAATACGGCTGAAAATATTTAATCGGTGATTACCATAATTCAAAGTTCAAAATCCAAGGGATCAAACCAGCTTAAAAAAATTAGTAACAACTATGTTCAAAGAAGATGGTTGAAAATGCCGTAAAAACGAAGATAAACGAGTCACTATATTTCTTATATTTATATCTTTCCAGAAGCACATTTGTATATAGTCCATTATGTAATAACATATTCGAACCAAAAGAACATTTATATATATTCCATTATGTAAAACAACATATCCAAATGAGCTATGAGCAATTAGGGATGACATCTATGGAATTTTATATTTTCATTGAGGTAATAGTTAATCACTGCAGTGTTACTCTAATCCATTAACCAAGACTTCGAATTAAGACATAATCAAGAAACACGTTGGCTGTAGCACATATATCTGGCTAAGGATAGCTTTCAACCCTCTAATGGGTTCATCTATTGTCATAGGTGTAAATAAATTGGAGCTTGTGTCCACTTTAATATCATTTGTAACATTTTTATTCTTCAACTCTATCATGAGATCACCAAGAAAAAACTCCCTTTTCTTGGTACCAGTGGATGTAAAGACCAATCCGGTGGGAGTATAGGTGTTAGACTAAACTTTTGATCAACAAGGAAATCCTTCTAAAAGAGACCTCGACTTTTCTTACCAATGCCAGAGAACAAACCAGGTCCCTTAGCCATTGTTGCGAGTCCACAACTTGACTAGATCGTTAGGTGATCTAAATGCGACAATGAGCGAAGAATGAAAGAGCTGGAATGAAGAGCATAAAACCCCCCAAAACCTGAGCATATGCTTTCAAGAATAATCTGCTTCAAAGCTGAAATATTGACAATTAATTTTCTAGAGATGTTGGTGTCCCGCTATCATGGCCATTGGTTTCTATATGGTTTGTATGCCCTAATTAGGTTCTACAGTAACATTTTCCAATGGCTTCATTAACCTTTTAGGAGTTGGATCCAATAGTTTCTGCCCCTTTCCCATGGTACTACCATGAAGCTCAAGAGCACAATAAATTGAAATGGCAAAGAAAAAGCCTTACTCATCCACTGCCATGATATGTAGAAAATGATAAAAATGAGGAGTATGATTAGGCATAAAAGAAATTGTTCATTACGGTAAGAGACGAGCAAACTTTAAGAATTCGGCATCGAGAACTCCTTCCCAGTGACCTGCCTTACCCCTTGTTGAAAATGCAACCACCAGTCTTCATGTAGTCGAAGAGTGTAGAGATTGTCTCGTCCACCTGCGTTCCGCACTTGACAAGGATGTTCTATGATCTCCCAGTTCAAGCAAAAGGAAGGCAAACCGTGGAAATAAACAAATTGACTAACAGTTCAGCGGCTGACAGTTAGGCAGTTGAAGGCAATTGAGAATTCAGGTAGGAGTCCGTGCTGAAATCGAACGAGTGAAAATATTTGAATCGTCTAACAATTGATCCAATGGTGTCAAACTGTGTAGAGTGTCAGTTTAGGGAATTGATTTCAAATGGAAACGCCTTACGACGTAATGAGATTTGTAACTTGAATCTTATCAAGTGAGCATCAATTTTATAATATATATGAAATATGTAATTTAAATTTTATCAAGTGAGGTTATATTTTTAATATAATATATGTAATTTTTTAAGGTGTGGTCTAATTTATAAACGAAATAATTTTTTTTTATGATGATATAATTTCAAGTAAGATTGTGATTTTTTTGTTATTTAAAATGTTTTATTGAATGCATAAATGGATTCTGGAGCATTAGAATTTTATACATGAAACAACTTAAACTCAAATTTTTAAAAATCCCTCATGGTTTTTGGTTAAAATTAACCAGAAAAAATGCCCTAAAGGTCAATTCGTGTAGTTAGACTTCACGTATTTTTATTAACATTAAATTTTATTTAATTTTAATTTAAAAAATTGTTGCACCTAAAGGCGCTCTACATCCAAGTATGGGGCAGATGTCAAGCGTAAATGTTTAACATTTAACATTTAGCAAATTTAATCTAATGTAATGTCGGCCTACTATAGGGTAGATGTGTAGGTGTAAATGTTTAACATTTAACATTTAACATTTATATGACAGCTCAACTAAAAAATAATAAAAGGTTAAAAGTAATATAGAACAACATGGGAGAGATGTTGTACTGTAAAATTTAATTCTTGGCTCACTTGATAATAAAATTTTAAAAGTAATAAAAATAATAAAATTCAATTTGTTACGTCGATGGGGATGACCAAATGTCAGCACAGGTGTCAAATGAGCGGCCCTTGGGACCTTCTCCAGCTCCACGTGCACATTAATTCTACATCATGCGAAATATGGGATTCACTTCATCGGTACGAGGGAAGATCGTGCTCTCTTCGTGGATAAAATTCATAGACAGGTTTGGAATGCAGTCCAATGCGGAAGCTCGAGTGATGAATTTTGGCAAGCGAGGTGTGTGGATCTGCATCTATGGTGGCTCCCCGGGGTTTCGGCCTTGGCTGAGAGGCATTGTGGAGGTTAGAGGTTCTATAGTGTGGTTTAGAATTTATCATTTGCTCTGTCCTTAGGACCCGGGCACACGAACGAGCGCGGAACTGATTCAGATCCAAGGTTTGGCCCATCATTGGCTCGCGCTCAGCAAAATCCTCTCTCCAGGCATTCAAATCTCTAGGTGGGGTAAGAAATTTGTGTCTCTTATCTTCTTTGATTGTCTGTATGTTCTGAAGATTGCTTATCTGGTGTTGGGTGGGTGCAAGGTTGCAGGATCTTCATGGTCTCTCCTAGCTGTCTCCTGGTGTGAGGAAGGATTTTGGGTGAATAGGGAGCAGCCCATGTGTTCTTTCTTGTTTAATTGTGGTTGTGTTGTTTGTGGTGGAGGGCGGTTAAGGTGGTGGACTCGGTTTTTACCGCTCGAACTTCTGGTTTGGAAAGTTGTTTGTTTGTCTTGCTTTAGAGGGCGGGTGGCGAGTGCCCTGGTGTAGTCTTCTCCTTTGGGCTGGTTTTGTGGTTATGGTACTTGTGTTGGGTTTTGTAGATGCCTTATTTTTCTCTTTTGGGGGCCTACCTCTGCCATCTGGTCAGCTTGATCCTCTTCTCCATGCTCCTTCAATGGGGTCGCTCTCACCGTGGGGGTGGGAAAGAGTTTCAGGGGAGGCGTCCTGAGCCTAGCCTCAGTGCGTCCTCGGCCAATTCGGATAGATAAGAATTCAAGGATACTAAGACTCTCTCTCCAGCTTGTTCGCCTGATCATGTAGTAGCTCCGGTCACCATGGAATCTATAGTTGAACAACTCTGATGCATTCAAATTAATATGGATATCCTCAGGGAGCACAAGTATGAAGACAAACGAAATTATGGCTTACTTCAATGACATTCAATATAGCCAGAATAAAATTTTGGAGCAATTGGACAGTCTCCGGCGCCATTACCATCATACGAATGACCATCTTCCCATTCTAGAAGCGAGGGTGGAACATATCGATTTCCATATGCAAGATCAAGTCAGTTTCTTCGCAACTCCCTATGTCCTCCCTTCTATGGCTTCTTCTTTTTTAACTTCAAATATGCGAAAGCTAGAAAGCCTCCTAGAAATAATGTATGTAGGTTGTCTTTTTTGGTATTTTCCAGTCCCCAATCTCAAAAATTTGGGTGGGAATGAGAGAGCGGGGACTCCAAGATGAACTTTGTAAGCTACATGTTGTTGAAAATCTAATGAAAGCATGAAAGCAAATTTGAACGACAAAAAAAAACAATTTGTTATATTGTAATTTTGTTTTGCAGGGCACCTTAGCCCGAGAAAATTTTCAAAAATAATTATAATTTTCATTGGTCATGCTAACTAATAAATTGAGATGTGAAGTGGATAAGTAAATTGCTTGCTCAAACATAAGAACTTGCATAATTTTTGGTGGGTAGTAACCACTTGTAAGTCTATACACTTACAATTTTACTAGTACATAAGTGTTGAAGAAAACATAAATAATGGTGGGAAGTAACTCAAGTAAGTATATTTTTTTACATCTTATTCCTATCCAATTTTTACCCAAATACTTGCTTAAATTATGGTGGGAAGTAATTGGTTGTCCATATGTTATTTACTTGAGTATAGGTTATTTTCAAGTATTTTATTTTTAAATCATTTCCCTACACAACTTAAGAATAAAAAATCATTACAAAAAAAATCTAATAATGATTCCATAACCATATTTAATTTTAATTAATAAGCATATAAAAGCTTAATATTTATAATAAACTTACATTATAACAAGTTTCTTAACCATGGATATCTACCCCAACTTAACCATGTATATTATTAACTTGTAAATAAGTTTTGTTACAATCCAATGGACCAATATGGTGGGAAGTAATTGATTGTAGATATGTTATTTACTTGAGTATAAGTTATTTTCAAGTATTTTATTTCTATATGGTTTTCCTACACAACTTAAGAATAAAAAATCACTATACAAATATCTAATAATAATTCCATAACCATTTTTTATTTTAATTAATTTACATGTAAAAACTTAATATTTATAATAAACTTACATTATAACAAGTTTCTTAACCATGGATACCCCCCACCACTTTACCGTGTATATTATTAACTTGTAAATAAGTTTTGTTACAATACCATGGGCCAATATCACGGTTTACTAATACAACATGAAAGAAAAGCCATAACTCATTTCATAATAAAAAATTAAAATGTAAAATATTTTAGACATTACATATAATATTGATTGCATAGAGTGAAAATTCTTCATCATACATATGGATGGAGGCGAGAGAGTGAGAGAGAGATGGAGCAATGAGAGAGGGAGGGGGAGAGAGAGAGATGGAACAGGGAGAGAGAGGGGGGAGAGAATGCAAGAGGGAGGGAGATAGTAACAGAGTTGGAGGGTGGAGAGAGAGAGAGAGAGAGAGATGGAGCATGGAGAGAGGGAGGGAGATAGTGACAGATTTAGAGGGTGGAGAGAGAGAAAGATGGAACACAAAGAGAGGGAGGGAGATAGTGACAGAGTTGGAGGGTGGAGAGAGAGAGAGAGAGAGATGGGGAGTGGAGAGAGAGAAAGATATGGGGAATAGAGAGAGAGAGAGAGGGAAGTGTAAAAGAGAGCGAGATAGAGGAATGAAGAGAGAGAGGAGGGGATGGAGAGAGAGGTGGAGTTAGAGGGGGAGAGAGGGGAAAGAAAGAAAAAATACATAAAGATATAGAGGTAGAGAGAGAGGGAGTGACAAGGGAGAGATGGAGAGAGACGAAGAGAGGAGAGGAGGGAAGATAAAGAGAAGGAGAGGAGAGAGAGAGGGAGAGAAAGGGAAGAGAGAGAGGGAAAGGGGGGAGAGAGAATGAAAGAGGGAGGGAGATAGTGATAGAGTCGGAGGGTAGAGAGAGATGGGGAGGAGAGACAGAGTGAGGTGCAAAAGAAAGGGAGAGAGAGGAAGGAAGAGAGCGAGGAGTTGAGAGAGAGAAGGAGAGAGGGAGGGAAAGATGGATCCAGCCTAAATATGGTATCTGTGTATATAAAAATCAACCTAGATCCATCTTAACCACGGATCTATCAAACGTCGAGAGGAAAAAATATTTTATCCCAAAAAAGACTTCTAGATTCGGAATTAAGATAAATCTAAATTGGTTATATCTCAATTATATTATTTATAAATTTATGCATTATAATTATATTTTAAATTTACTAAGCTTTAATAAAATATTATAAATTTTAATCTTTAATATTAATAAGTATATGAGTTTAACTTAACACTAAATATAAAATAATAAAAATATCAAAAATTCGTATCATACTATCTTCTCCATCAAAATTATTATTCTATGCACTAACACAAAATTTTGCTAACTTTTGACTTATAATATTCAATATTAATAAAGTATTATAAGTTTAACCTTACATTAAATATAAAATAATAAAAATATCAAAAATATCGATCAACTATCTTCTCCATCAAAATTATTATTCTAGACACTAACACAACATTGGCTTATAGAATCTATAAATTTAGATTAATAACGTTGAGTTATTATTTCTAGTAAAAGGTAGGATCGTGGAGTATAATGTTTGTGTATGACCATTGCAATTACAATTTCAAACCACTACCAATGTTTATCGAATCGTCTACAAATGTTTGGCACTATAGGGGGACCGTTGCTTCCTCCTTTAGCGACATTGTATTTAGTAACAACCTTCTGCGTAGATGTTGCATTTATGACCTAGGTAAATCAATTCAAAATTTATCAAATGGGAATGAAGGATCTAACAAAATTCACCCTCAAATCCTCATTTACAAAGGCATTCTTGAGGGAATTGATTTCCAAAAGCAATAGTTGACCCTAAATTCAAAGTCAAATCTAACTGCATTTGTGGATACATCTAATATATGAAGGACCATTCCTTAATTGGAAAATTTCTAGGTATTTGGCTCTCATGAAACGCCCTTTAATGGTGGATCCAACAAATATGGCAGCCTACAGGATATATCAAGCTAGAACTAAAGGAAAAAGGTTTCTTTATGGTAATATTTGCAAGTCTTAAGGATAAAAATAGGGTTTTTGATGGAGGACCTCTATTACTAGGAAGAGAGATTTATTCCTAATAGAGAATATTTAGAGCAACACTTGACAGACATGGCTAAAGGTTAGAAGAGAAAAGATCTTAGCATCATCTCAGAGTTTTAATATAAAATTGTGGGCAAATCATATCTCAAGGCATGGCTTGAAGCTGAGAGAAACGATTCAGGTATGTCAACTTTAGGCTCTCAACTAGGAGTTCATACCCAATTTTCAAAGACACCCTGAAATCATAGTAAGACGAAAAGAAAAAAGGAAGGAAATCCAATCAAAAAATTCTTGAAGAACTAGGGGAAATGCTAGTAAATTCAAGTTGAATCAATCTAATTTTGGACGTATATCCCTCCACTATCCCTACTTCTCAATGAAATTTATCTCATGTAACATAAGGGGCCTAAATTGCAAAGGAAAACAAAGGCTCCATAAAAATACATGGAGGGAAGATGTCACGACTTTTATGATGATAAAAGAAACCAAGTGTACTAGCAAATACATTTCCAAAATCATTTTAGATAAATGGAGGAATTGTGAATGGGTAGCCATAGATGCACAAGAGAATGATGGGGGTTTGGTAACTTTCTTGAATTCTCAAGAAGTTATAGTGTTAGACATGTTTTCTACCTCTAGAATTTTAACTACTATGGATCAATTGAAGTATGTTATCTCTCTAATGTCTATCAAGCAACCCTCCCAAGAGATAAAGTTGAATTTCTGAAAATCGATCCGTAACCTATCTCCTATTATATGAGAGGTATCCTAAATTATCCGGGGGACTTCAACCTAATTGGAGAATGAAACTCACCATTTTGGAGAAATAATTACATCCTCTAAACTCCTAGACATTGATAAAATCAATGGCACTCACAGTTGGAATAATAAAAGAAGAGGAGCTCGACAATCACTTCATAACTAGATAGGTTCTTAATCTCATAATCTAAATGGACAAGGATCTCTTCATGGAATAAACAACCTTACCATGAAAAGGATCAGATTATTAGCCTGTCAACATGGACTTGGATATTAGATGTAACACACCCCCCCACCCCCTTGGGTTATTCTTAGGAAGTGGAAGGTGTTACCTAGAAATTTACCCAGCTTCCTAGGTTTGTTATGAAGGTGGGGTAACAAAATTTCTTCTTTTCCCAATCTCCTCGAAACCTAAAACCAACATCGCCATCGCATTCCTCTCACTGAGAAACCTTTGGAAATTTAATTTTTATTTCAATTTGACTTATGGATAGAAATTTATGTCCATTAGAAGGTTTAGTCATTAACTCCCTACCACATTAGCGTGTGTCACCTCGTGGTAGTGCCTAGCGACATGATTGGCTCTACCACGTAAACCATCAACCAATGTGGCTCCTGCCACATTCTTGCGCCATAGTTCCCATACGCCCTTCCTTTGGGAAACTACCCTCCTCAACTCTCACGATGCGTCGGGATGTAAAATCTTACATTATGTATCAGGAAAATTCTTGATGTGTGGCCTCAATCTACCGCAGCTCCTCACAAAGGAGTACTATGAACATTAACAGGAGGTCTACAATCCATGATGGCATGGCTCTGTGCTACATCAACTCCATGATGACGCCATGTATAACGTTTAGTCCAAGTGGCATCATTGCTTGCATACTACGACCACCTATCCACATCACTCGTCCTCGCACCTCCTCACAAAGGAGTACTATGAACATTAATAGGAGGTCTACAATCCATGATGGCATGGATTGGTGCTACATTGACTCCATGATGACACCATGTATCACCTTTATTCCAAGTGGCATCACTTCTTTCATACTACAACCACCTATCCACATCACTCGTCCTCCTAACATTTTGCTGACGACATGGTGATGTCATCCTACCATGTGGCATCCTCTGGTGGTGCCACATGTCATCCAAATATGGACTTATTTTCCATCCAATGGTTCAACTTTTCGTGCCATGTGTCACGCCTTGTAAGTGTCACATAAGAAAAATGCATCGTCATCATCCCCATCATGTCCACGTGACCCAATCTAGCCTAGGTGGCACATGCCATCTCAACTCAGTTAATGGTCCCATGAGGCCCAACCTTTTCGTGTATTTTGCAACAATTATGTTATAAAATTTTAAGGGTTAAAATTGACTCTCTTCACATCCCACACAGATGTTTCATACCCTAGGACATATATTTTCCAGTCTCATCCCATGCCTCAGTTCCATAATATCCAATACGCAACATTCTAGAAACCATCCTAGCACGATGCAAAGTGAATCTCCACATCAAGTAATGGGAATATTTCCTGTCCCGCGCCCAACACCGTCCATCAACCAATGCCACTCCAATCAACAATGCATACCATTGGGAAGGCACAACATGACATAATTATTTCCTATCAATGTTGCCCCCAACACCCTCCATCAGCCAACGCTACCCGAATAACCAATGCATACCAATGGGAAGGCGCAACACGACATAATTATTTACCATCCATTGACGGAAAAATTTACTTTATGCCCTACATCTTTGTTCGAGTTCCAAACTTCATTACATTCATGTATAGGTTTAATCCATGTGACTTATTAGCTAGGGTATGAGTCTTGTGTATACACTTTAGGACTAAGGGTAGTTACATACGTAAGAGATCAGTTGTCTCTCGTTTCATTCAAAACTAGACATCAACCTCCAACCATCGCTGAGCAACCGAAGCTCTGACATTTCCAAGGGTATCAATGATGAAAAATCGCCCCAAGAAGAACCTGCATGAACTCTCTAAGTAATCATACAAGGACTATGACTAGCATTACTGCTCACGCAATATCTACATTTGCAGGGCTCCAAGATCCCTCAATCGTAAGAGCATACACATGAACATTTGTAGGGTACCAAGACCCCTCGATCATAAGAGGATACACATGAGCCATTTCATTACAGACAAGAGAACATTACATTCGTTTCATGCTAACAAATATATTGTTATAAATCATGTTGTAATTTAACACCATTCATATTATAATATTTGTTGAGTGTATCAAGAAATTCATGTGCCTCAAATAAGGAGTCCCACTACTTAGGTAGTCATCAACAATATGGGGAAATATTAGCTAACCTTCCCCAATGGAGGAAATCATTCACATGAGCATCTCAACATAAATAACCAGGAATATCGCATTCCACTATTAAGAATGCTAAAGCATTCATTGTTATATCACATAACATTGTCACTCCTTTACAGCACAAGAACTATAAAAGCAAGTACACTTATCTGATTGAATTATTGATTGGAAAATAAAGGAGGGAATTCAACTCTCCACCCAACTGTAGGCCAACTACAGCACATTATTTCTTGTAGTTGTCCACCCATGAGCTAGATCCATGATCTAGGAGAGTGTTTTCTTAAGGATTCCAATTCAAGTTTAGTTGGGGTAATGCTTGGTTCTCCAAGAGTGTGGGATTTCTTTATAAGTGATTTATCAGTTGTGTTTTCAAGGAAAGCATCGCAAGACCAATAGCACACTATCTGGGTGGTTTATTAGCCTAGTTAGTCAACATTGTATGGTTTATCTACTTCCTTAACAAGCATCCAATGGTTTATTAACCCTTTCAGCGAGCACCCTAGTGATTGCTACAGTGCTTAGTGGTTTATCATCCTTACAACAAGCACCTGAGTCATTTATCATCCTTACAACAAGCACTTGAGTGGTTTATCAACCTACTTGGCAAGCACTAAGTGGTTTATCAGCTTCCACAACAAGCACTCAATGGTTTATCAGGCCTTTTAGGAAAGCACTCTTCACCAAATTCCTCCTCTGAGCCTCCCATTTATCTTTCCATCTTGGACACCATAGCCCAATTGATCCAATGCATCAATTCTTGGGGAGAACTCCACAAACATTTATGAAAATAAATTCTTAGTTGTAGATCACTAGTGTTTTTCCTGCGCTCCTTGCACTCTCTGTCTTTGTCCAATGGTCCCTTCATCCTCTTCTCTAGGATTCTTTTGTCTTCCTTTCACATCATGGAATGAACATGAAGAATGAAAATGCCTCATCTACCCCATCATTTTGTTTATAACTATTTGGTAGTGGGGTGTTCTATCACACCAACCCACCCACTCACAACTCTCCCTCAAACCATGGATGTGTCAATCTCACTCCTGAGGCTAGCCAATCAAAATTTATTATATTTTATAATTACACATTCAGCCATCCATGGTCCTCCATGTTGGAATTACATATTCATTGTTTATATTTACAACAATAGGGGTCAACGCAAGGGGTGTTACAAACCCCACCCCCTTAAAGTAACACCTTCCTTTGTGGTCTTTGCAACTAGATGCAAAAGAACAAAATTGAGCTTTATATAATAGCACTTACATTCACTTATTCATCAAACAAAAATGGGTATAGAACCCTCGTTTCCTCTATCATCTCCCAAGTGGCTTCATTGGGTCCAAAGTGATTACAGTGGACCTTTTCTAGCTCTATTACTTAATTCTAAAGTGAGGTCTGCCTCTAATCCAGGATGCGCAATGGTTCTAGTTGGAACTCTCCCTCGAGTTCCACCTGTATCACAAACCATTCAAAAATGTCATTAGCATCATGTAGATATTTCTTAAGCAATGAAATGTGAAAAACATTATGTGCATTCATTGTGGGTGGCAAGGCCAATTTATAGGCCACTAGCCCCACTCTTTCCAAGATCTAAAATGGTCCATAAAATCTGGATGCTAACTTGGCACAAGACCCCACTTTCAGTGAGCTCTTCCTCAGTCTAATGTGGAAGTACACATGTTCTTCCACTTAGAATTCTTTGTGCCTCCTTTGCTAACTATTTTTTCTACCATGGGATACCTTTAATTTCTTCTTGATCTTAAACACTTCCTACTCCATTTTCTTCAGCATATCGGGCCCAAGAAATGCTATGTTTATTGGGTCATCCTAGCTTATAGGAATGTTGCATTTATAGCCATACAATGCCTCAAAAGGACTCATTCCAAGTGACTCCTG
The DNA here is from genome assembly GCA_000404065.3 of Pinus taeda. Taxonomy (NCBI): domain Eukaryota; kingdom Viridiplantae; phylum Streptophyta; class Pinopsida; order Pinales; family Pinaceae; genus Pinus; species Pinus taeda. Next base: position 46,216 of record APFE031287435.1, read on the forward strand.
ATCCATTATTGTATGCAAACTCCACCAATGGTAGGAAATGATCATCCCACTTCTTTAATTGATGCATGACATACATTCTTAGGATGTCCTCCAAAAATCTGTTCACTCTTTCCATCTGACCATCTTTTTAAGGATGATAGGTGATACTTAAAGTCATCTAGATTCCAAAAACAACAAACACGACTTCCAAAAATTAGAAATGAACTTAGCATCTTGATATGATATAATATTCTTAGCCACACCATGCAGTCTGAATATTTCTCTATGATTATATGGGCTATATCAATAGCTTTGTAAGTGGACTTGACAATGATGAAATGAGTTTCCTTACTCATCTTATCCACCACCACCATAATGGAATCATGTTATTTGGTTGTCTTTGGCAATCCCATAATGAAGTACATGGATATGACTTCCCATTTCCACTCAGGGATTAGGATTGGTTGCAACAATCTCATTAGATGTCTACATTCCACCTTTACCTGTTGGCACTCTAGATACTTGGCAATATGTTCGGCAACATCCTTCTTCAATCTTGGCCAATAGTATATCTTCTTTATGGATGTTATCATTTTCTGGTAACCAAGATGACCTAAGTAATATCCTTTGTGGAATTCATCCATAACATGCTTGCTTAAATCAGCTACATCAGGCACATATTTTCTATTCATGAATTCACTTGGCTCTTTCTGCAAACATGTGTTTACATGATAGTAATGTTCATCATGATGGCTCACCTCTTTAATCATTTCCTTGATGTACACTACACAAGTACTCAAGGCTTCCAAATGAACCTATTGCAGACTCCTATTGAGTGCATCTTCCACCTTACTTTATTTTCCTTTGATATGTCTTATCTCAAAAGCAAACTCGATGATCAAATCTAACCATCTTGATTGTTTGGCATTTGACTTAGGCTGGTCAAATAGATATCTCAATCCCCCATGGTATGTCATCAATACAAACCTTCACCCTAATAGATAATGTCTCCACATCTTTAGAGCATGTGATATTGCTGCAAACTCTAAAATGCGGGTAACATAATTCTTCTCGTCTTCATTTAACTTCCTTGACTCATAGAAAACCACACATCCTTATTGCATCATGACTTTGCCAAGTCCTTCTTTGCAAGCATCCATGCATACCACAAATTATTTCTTTGGGTCTGTTATCCCTAAAATAGGTGCACATGTGAGCAACTTATTAAGCTATCTGAATGGAGGCTTTCGTGAGTAGCATAAGCAATCAACTTGTTTATGTGATGGATCTAGAAGAAAAATGTGTAAACTTCTTAAGCTGCTCAAAATTGGTTGTGCATTTAGGTGTCCACTATAATTTGACTTATTTTCTTTGCAAAGCAATGATTAGGTGCCCAATATATGAGAAGTCTTAAATGAACCTTCGATAATATCCAACTAACCCCATTGAAGATCTGACATCCATGACATTCTGTGGAGTGGGCAATTCCATTATATCTTTGAGATTTTTTGGATCTACAACCACTCCTTTTGAAATAACATCCCCCAAAGAGAGAACCTGGGATTGGAAAAATTCACAATTGTTGATTTTTGCATACAACGTATGCTCCCTTGGTAAGTGTAATACTTCTCCCAGGTGGTCTTCATGTTCTTCTTTAGTTTTTGAATATACTATTATATCATCTACAAAGACCAATGTGAATTTATCCAAGTAGGGATGAAGAGTTCATCAAGCACATAAATGTGGATGGGGTATTTGTAAGCCCAAATGGCACCACTGCAAATTCATAATGGCCATACCTAGCTTTGAAGGTTGTTTGGTAGATAACTTCATATTTAATTCTAATTTGGTGGTATCTGGACCTCAAATCTATTTTGGAAACACTACCACCCCTCTTAGTTGGTCAAATAAGCCATCAATTCTGGGAAGCAAGTACTTGTTCTTTATTTTAGCCTTGTTTAGCTACCTATAGTATATCACAACTGTAGTGTGCCATCCTCCTTCCTGGCAATGTTGGGGCTCCTCAGGGTGATACATTGACCCATATGTATCCTTTTTCACATTGAGAAGTGTAGCTTGGGATTTACTCCATCAATACTTGGGGTATTAGGTTATGTGGAGTTAACCCACAAGAATGTGGTTTTGTGGGCAATGTACCCAAGTGGTGCACTTTGGGCACAAGTTGGTGGGCTAAAGACCCAAAAGAAATGATTGTTTAGTCTAATTATTGTGTGAGGGTATCATTGATGAGAAAATGGGGGCACGTAAGGCAATGATAGAAAGGTATAAATATAAGTGACCTATGGAGAGGTCAAATACACCTCGTAGCATCTCATCTCAAGAAGTATTCTAGCACAAGAGAATATGCTTAGCCTCATAGTAGCCGAAATAAGGAATAGAAGCAATTCATGGTCTATTTTGTGTTTAAGAAGGCAAAATTTGCTCAAGGAAGTAGGCTTAGGGTTTTTTTATTTTTTTGTGCCCTAGTTAGGGATCTATATAGGTCGCATTTAGGAAAATAATTCTTCCCTAACAAAGGTTTGTTCAATCCAAGTCAGCCAAAGAAAATCGGAGCAAGGTCAGCGTGTTGATTTTGTGTGTGTGGGAGAGGGTTCGGCCCTGAAAATAGGTATAAATAGCCTCAGACTAGGTTAGGTTGAAAGTCTTGTAGAGCATCATTTTGGGCTTAACCTGTGCCCTAGAAAAGGCCTAATCCGCCTTAGAACTTAAACAAAAGGCTACAAGTCTCTCAGGGATGGAGAGGAGGTTGTAGGGTAGTGAAGGGGCTGATGTGTTGGAGCTTTGAGATGTTGAGTGTGCATATTTGAATATTGATATACAATGACCTAATAAGGGCTTAGTCAAGTCTATGAGAATTTGAGCAGAAAAGGGTTGATTATACAGTGACATTGAAGAGGCACAGTCATTGTGAGAAGCTGGTTGTTGGAGTTGATACATGCTTGTAATTGGAGGAGCAATTACACAATGAGCAGCTAATTTGCAAAGGTGTTGAAGGTGCAATATGTTGGATAAATTTGTCATTGATGTCAATAAGATGGCAACCTAGGTGCATTGTTGAAGCATCACCCTAACATTGTATTGTTGAAGACGATGAAAATTGAAGCAAACCCTATTCTATCAAAGTGCATTCCTATTATGATACATGCTTGGAAAAACCTTTATGGTGAAAGAATAGCCTAGGTACAATTGAGAAAGCTTGAAAAATCCCTAAGTACAATATACAATGGTGGCACTGAAAACAAGATTTGAAGCAAAGGAATTGGAATTGAATGAAACAAATGTTATTTATTCTCATTGCAGCAAGCATACTAATCTACATGAGGCTTTTGCATAGTTGAAGAAAATATGCCACTGTGTTACTCACTAATTAATGACATATGCAAAAGAGAGCAAGAAAAGGAAGAAAAGGATCTCAATGTTTGAAGTTGTATTGATCTGATTGAAAAAATTTGAAGACACTAATGAGAAGGTCTTTCCAAGAAGACAATACTAAAAAAATCAAAATGGTTTTTAATCCTAATAAAAATTGTAGCATGAACCAATTTGAACTCAAATGAAGCAACCCAAAGGATATTGATGCTTATTGTTAAATACGCACTTGTTTCAATGTCTGTGCCCACATGTAGTGAAGAAAACAAAACAAAAAATCAAAAATATAAATATACTATTGCATAGGTCAGCTCCAAACATTTAGGTTGGCTCCATTACCAATTGACATGTCCCTTCAAATATGCTCAAACAATTGTATATACAAATCATAACTCTTCATTTTTGGATGAATTTGTTAAGCACATAACAAAATATTCGGACATCTAAGGCGATATATCACTAAAGGATGTGAGTTTCCTTGAAGTAGTACATTTGTTGGTTGTGCAAGTTTCTAATGTAAAGGTTTTGAAAAGGAGGAATTATAATTCAGATTTGAGGAGTCTAGACTTGTGGAGAATTGTGAAGTTTCTCATCTTTTGAAGTGAATTATTGTGTTACAAACCTACAACAAGACACTCATTTCCAGACCTTTGTTTTGGATCTGTTCTAGCATCTTATTCAGACACGTGGAGACTATTTATAGTTTGATCTATGAAAGGAAATTTCTTGGCATTATTTGAGGTAAAATATCATATGTTACAGACTTGTGGAGGCATGAAACTCGCACCTGTAGTGAAATTTTTTTTGAAAGCATAAACTTGCACCTGTAAGGATCTCTGCTAGCATCTTTCAGACTGTTGAAAATGCAAGATGATGGAGCTTAGTGAAAAGAAGTAGCCTTCACTAAGTGGGCCCGTAGGCTATTTTTGGCTCAAAGTCTATTTTTAGACTATGTCTATTTTTAGACATATGGATCATGGTCTATGAGTTGCAAGATGCTATTTGTGGATGATTGGTCAAGTTGGTAAAAATAGATGGATTTCTATTTTTAGACATATGGCGGAGTCTAGTTTTAGACTGTTAAGCTAAAAATAGAACAGTCGAATATTATTAGCTCTTAATAATATTTGGACTATAACCATTATCTTATTCTCTTGGAGCCCTTCAGTTCGAGCTACAGATGTGGCACATGCAACTACCAGAAGGAAATATGCTTTTCTAATGGGTTAGTTGAGCTATTACATGATGGATTTTAGTTAGAACTCAAGTGGTTGAGTTTGGTGGAGTTGATTGAGGAGTTGATGGAGTTGTGTTAAGTTTGACTTAGTTGAACTAGTTGTATTTAGTCTAACTAACAAATACACTAGTGATGAGTGGTGTGAATTAAT